>WOVY01003985.1:0-61879 GCA_013436015.1 Rhipicephalus annulatus
CCCGGAGTTCCTTAACATGAACTGAATTTATGTGCACGTGTATTCTGGAATTTCACAAGCCCATCGAAATGCGGCCACAGCGGACGGTATCGAGACGTCTTCGGACATTTCCACGTGGTGTGGGCCTGCCAATCAACCCGAACGTTCCCCCGAAACCACATCCCATCTGGGAGAACTGGGAAGTGGCCCTGGTCGACAGAGCCCGAGGTACGGCGGTCGCCAATGGGCTCTTGAAATGAGGAGCCCACCTAGGTATATAAGGGGCGGTCTCTTCTGGCCTTCCTCAAACTTGATACTATTTGCACCAGCAATAAAAGTATTTACACCAAGCAAGCGAACCCGCATGCTCACAAGTTTATCATTAAAACATATCAGCTGCCAAGCGACCACAACGCTCATCAGCATTACGGCGCGAGGTCAACAATAACCAACATGACACAGGAGAGTGTTCCTCAACAGCACTGTCCTATTATTTGCACCTTCTTAGGTTATCTATCTATCTATTATCTATCTATCTATCTATCTATATCTATCTATCTATTATCTATCTATCTATCTATCTATCTATCTATCTATCTAGCCGCTCATGTCTGAGTGCTCTCGTGATCACCCCCTTAACATGGCTTCAACCAAAATTAGTATGGGGGGTTAACATGGTTTGACCAATGAGCCGCGCTGGTCAAAACATAATAATGTCAAAATTCCGTCGCGTACGTCATCAAATGCTTCGCTCCAGGCAGTCGTACATACCCGCGGGCGGGTATGGGCCATTGGTATGCGGGTATGGGCCACAGGTGATTGGCTCTTTGTATCTACCCAGGAATGACGAGAAATACACGTGTAAAACTTTAATGCGTGAAGAATTCTATTCAAGTTAATGAATTATTGTCTGATGTGAACAAGTGAAAAACAACTATTGCACCCCTTTCTTTCCGCCTAGGGTGTCTTTTCCTTTTCCTTTTTTTCCGGTGGGTAGTTTTGATATTGAATTTGAAAAAATCTTACTGAATTAAGTCATCGATTCTTGGCCGATCCCCTTTAGTGGGTACGAGCCATGGCTGTGGAGTCATCATCATCATTAGGAAAAGCTGACATGGCAGCGTTGACCCTGAAAAAGCAAAGAATATATGTCACGGTCCCCAACAGCAACGGAACCTAAGCATTCTGCGTGGTAATCAGCATTCTACTACAGAGTCAAGCCAAGTCTCGGAACTACTTTTCAAATAGGCCCTAATGTTCGAACGTTCGTGAAACGTCAATTCTGGTTGCTGTGCCGGCTATCCATATTTGCAAACATTAAATACGTACTCCTATGATGCAGCTGCCACGTTAGCTGAGCGTTATTTTAGGTAGGTGTCATGCACTAAAGTCATTAGTTTGCAGTGTCCAGGGCTACCATTCTCGCAAGCACCAGCGCATCATAACAACTTATCGCTTCTGGTGTTACTAACCCTCTTGCTGCTGTTGACATCATTGGCAAGTTCAAACAACCGGTTATGTAAACATCTGTGACTGTTCATATTTGTCTGTGCGGCCAACATTTCGATGTACATACATTTATCGTCATCTCTTATTGTGTCCCTAACATGGTCACTTTCCTGCGCGTGCTTCGCATAGCGTAGATTCCAAGGTACGTGGGATATGCCAAATTTGGTGTTATTGTTATTATTATATTATTATTATTCAGTTAATAATATTATAGGCTCGTTAACTGACACCTATAATACTGTAAAATGCTGAACAAGCATCTTTCGCGTAAATCTGCCCAGATTAAGCTTCACCTGAGGGTGGAGGGGGGCACCTACTCAGCTTTTGGCGGTACGAAACACTAACTGGCATGACAGAAAATTTACTGAAGTTACTGCGTAAAAATAATAATTTTTGTGCATGTTAGTGCTGAAAATAATTATTATTACGCATGGTAATTCTGAAATGTTGCTGAATGTGACTTGAATGTTTGCTGTGTGTTATTGGCCGCTGAACCACAGTGCAAGAGACGGAACCGCTGCCTTTTGCTGACCTCGACAAATAATATACACAACGTTATACAAACAACGCTAAGTTTAATAGGTTACGAAACGAAATCTATCCGCAAAATTACACAGTCCGACGCGCAGTTGTCGCAACGCAGCCGCAGCTTTGCGTCGTCATCCACACGAAGCCGTAGAAATGGCCGCCAGATGAAGAGGCTTACACCAGCCAGTTCACCATGGGACAGCCATCCCGAACATGCTGACCGGTGTCACCGAAACCTGTCGTAGGCGACATGGACGTCTGCGTCCTTGACGAAGCTCAGCCGCTGCTTTCGTGTTCGTCGTCGTCTTCTGGGCACCGAATGTCACCTCGTAGTCCTCACTGCCGGTATATCAAGCATCCCAATGCGCTTTCAAGCAAAAGTCGAACACGAGACGAACCAAGCATGCGTGTTTTCCAGCTGATTCGGCCAGGCTTCTTTCAAGCGACGAACACTTCACGCCTTCTACGGACGATGACGGCCGTGGAATCCGTGACAGCCTCCTGCTCCAGCTTCCGTTCAACACAAGGGCGACCCCCTTCCAGCGACGACTACGAGAGTGACTGCCCCGAACACTTCCTTGTCCGAAGGCCCGACACATGCTGGCCGATGATGGTGGCGCAGCCGTGTATTGCATTTGTCGGTCAGCGTCTACCCAATTTCGTCGTCTTTGGAGGTCCACCTCGACACCAGGACACCGAAGACTCGGTCCGGTCTTCAGAATTACCGCGCTGTCGCTTACTTTACCGCGCATTACTTTACTTAATTTACCGCGCATTACCGCGCTGTCGCTGTCGCTTACTGCTCGTGCTGCGACCCGAGAATGAATACTTCGAGTCGGACTTCTTCTCACCCTGCTCGCTTTTGCGGCCGTTGAACAGCGACGGTTGCCATGGCGCGGCTTGAAGGTCGGTGCTTCGATAGCGCGCAGGCGACGACGTCGGTGAAGTCCGTAGTAGCCGCCAGATTCCGAACGCGTGCGTCGTAGAACAATTCGACCACGAGTACCGGGACGCGCAGCTCGAGCTCAACCATGCGTCGTAGGATTCGGTAGCAAATCGCATTCGTGGCTTAGCCAGTGCTACGCCAGTACATGGAGCATGAGGGCAGGCACGCACGTTCGCGGCAGCTGCCGGCAACAACCAACGGCTTTCTTCTCTTCATCGAGAAATAGCAGTGCGTCCTCGGTTGCTCCATTCCGGACATTTCAAAAGAGCAGTCTGAAGTTGTTCTCCTGGCCAATGCGTATAGAACTTGCAATGATCCAATATCTCGCCCGCAGTTCCTTATTTCGCGTTCCGTCACGCCCATTTCGCGTTGGCAAAAGCTTGCCACGACTATCTATACCCTGTTAATTACTTCTACCTCAAGAGGGTAGTCAGTTGACAACAGGGGTGAGTCCCAAGCAGCTAGGGAAGAAGCTGTAACATTGTTTTCTGTAATGGGCTCCCCTCGCATTCCCAACGAATGTGATTTTCGGTAGCCTTCACGTGACTGCCATGTTGGCAGTTCAGTTGAACGTTTCCTGGTAAACTTCAGACAGCCGATGAGCGCTTGGAAAAGAATGTCTTTGAATTTGCCTCAAGATCATAGCCAAATTCCATGTGAGGTCTCTATGTGGGGCCATGTATGTGTTGCTGTTGTATCGGTAATAAGCTGTCATTTCGTTCCATATGGTGATACCTCCAAGCAACAAGGTCCAGGCTTGAGGTGTCCACCTCCCTGTTGATTAAACTTCGGGCTTCACTGAGGGCCGGCCTAATTACCTGCAGTCCCCGCAAGGTGGGTTCCCATACACGTTGTATATAAACTTTCGTTTGCTATTTTCGATCATGTAACCGCAATTGGCCTAAGACTGCCCATGAAATTCGTGAAAGCCAACTTATAATCACTGAAGATGTAATTTCTATTCGTAATTCAGGTGAGAGGGTAAAAGCCCAGCTAACCCAAGAACAGCTGCAGGTGCCCAGCAGCAATGCATGGTGTGGTCAAGCCTTGTGCCACCTGATTGTAGCTGCGCTATCAATTTGATTGTTATTTATTTATTAATTTATTTGCTAATACGCTTGTGAATATTTATAGCCTGCGCGGGCTCCCATTTAAGTGTTTGGTTCCGGCGAGAAGCGTCGTTGGTTGTAAGCGAAAAATGGTCACACTGTCCGTGACCAAAAGATAGAAAGATGCAAACAAAATAAATGATAAAAATTTCCGAGTCTGAGTGAGTATCGAACCCAGGCCGTTGGCGGGGCAAGAAGGTGTTCTTCCACAAAGCCACGCATCTTTTTAGAAATACAGTCAACACAACTTGTTTTACTTCGAAATACAGAGAAAATAATATTGGCACTCAGTTACAAGCACGCGCGTTCTGTGTAGACGCTTTGCAATACAACATGTATTATCGCAGTATTATTGCGATGAACAAGCGTACATTGCCATCGAATGTCCGAGCATGATGATGATGATGATGATGATGATGATGATCTCTATGCAGAGCTCACACCCACTTCTGGGCGCGCGCGTTAATGCAAGTATTCCCTGAAGACCACGTAGTGAGTGCATGGCAAGTCCGAAACGATTTCACACACACAATTGCTCTTGGTTTAAAGCACGCTAACCCTGATACAGAATGCAGCAATGTGCAAAAACTACGCTGACATAAGACTTTCCACTCCATCGATTACACTGCAGTAATGCACAATTTAAACTTCTCGAGAAACATCGTACTATAATATACGCACCAAGTGGTTGAAGTACACGCTTCACAGGAACAGGATATCACTGTTGCATTCAACTCCAAAGGCCAAGCTTAAAGGTCCCCCAATTTAACATGTGTTGACGCGCCTCCTGCCCCTTTAAAAGGCGGATGAGCATTGCCTTCCCGAAATTCTTTGACGCGCACCTGAATCTATTTGCATGGGTATTCTGGAATTTCACGCAACCGCGAATCATACCTACGCACTCGATAGTTAAGTGGTGAAACGCCTTAGCCACTAATTGACCACTGCATTCATCGTTATTGCGTTCCAGACGTAAAAACAAAGAGGACGCAGAATGGTGCCACTGAACAGCACTCTCCTGTGTCTCCTTGAATGCTATGCACTAACAACCAGCATGCCAGAAGATTTAAAGTTACCACGTAAAAAACACCAATTCACGTTTTTTTGCGCAACCTGCATACAGATGGGAAGAAACAGACACCACGGGCGACAAATTTTGTCAGTCTCGCAGATGAAATTGCATTTTGTTGTTATCAATCAATTAGTTGCGAGTTTGCGCTCGTGGTGTCCGTTTCTTGTCGTCCGTGTGTAGCGCCCGAAATAGCCCTCAATCAATACCAAATCGCCCGATTTTCAGTACTCTTGCACCGTTAATGAATGTTATCTGAATGTCAATTCTGCATTTTACTAAATGTGAACCGATTGTTAATTCGTAACGTCACTGCACGTTACTATGCGTTTATGGTCGCTCAACTACGGCGCGATGAATAGAGCAGCTGCAGTTTTGCAGTCTTCAAAAAATACACGAAATGACAAACAAACTACGCTATGTTTATTAGGTTAAGAAACGAAATATATATACAAAAATGTACAGTCTGACGTGCCCTGGCCCCGATACTGTCGTGTTTGGCCTTGTCATCCTTGTCAGGGTCACCGAAACGGCTGCCGGATGAGGAAGCCCGCGCGAGCCGGTGTACCATAGGACAGCCACCCCGAACTGAGCGACCTGTGTCGCCGAAACCTGTCGAGGGAACCTGGAAGCTTCGTCGTTCACGAGGCGCCCTTCATCAACCCCGTCGTCGTCGCCGTCGTCTTCGTCGTCAGCGCACTGTAGGTCATCGCTAGGTCCTCACTGCCGGTCCATCAAGCATTCAGATGCTCTTACAATCAAGAATCTGACTCGAGGCTGACCAGGTACGCAGGTCTTCTGGCACATGGGAAGCCTTCGGCCAGGCTTCTTTCCGACGGCGAAGTCTTCGGGCCTTCTCTGCACGACGACAGCGGTGAAGTCGTCGTGCAGGACAGTGGCGAAGTCGTCTCTGCACGACGACAGCCTCCTGCTCCAGCGCCCATTCAACACAATTGCGTCTCCCGTCCAGCGACGATTTCGGGAGTGACTCTCCCGTCCTTGTCCAAACGCCCGATGCTACTGCCCGATGACGGTGGTGAAGCCGAGTAGCGCATTTTTCGCTGCGCGTTCTTCCCGGAGTCGTCGTCGTCGTCGTCATCGTCGAAAGTCCACCTCGATGCTGGGACACCGAAGGCTTGGTCCATAAAGGCTTGTTCCGGTCTTCCGACTCGTCATACTGAGGCTTATCATCGTCAACTTCCTGGTGCATCGCGAGAAGGGTGCAGAATTCTAGAATGTTTGCTTGCGTGCTGGACGGTGATGATGCCGGTGGCGAAGTGTCGGGCCTCTGCTGTTCGTGGTGCAACCCGAGAATGAAGACATCAGAGTGGGACCCCTTCTTCTTTCTCCTCGCCTTGTGGCACGTTGGCGCAGTGGCGGATGGCATGTCTCGGTCCTGGAGTTCGAGACTCGGATTGAGCGCCGCCGGGGATTCAGTCGAGATGGTACCGGCAGCGAGATTCCTAAGGTAAACGTCGTGAAACGGTTTGGCCGCGAGCACCAGGACGCGGAGCTCGAGCACAACCGCGCTTAGCAAGATTCGAGTAGCGAATGGCAGTCGGGGCCGTGCCGGTGCAAGGAGCACGAGGGCACGCAAGCACGCTAATGGCCGCTGCCGATGACCGCTAACGGCTTTCTCTTCTTCGTCGAGAAATAGCGGCATGTTCTTGGTTGCTTCATTCCGGATGCCCTAAAAGAGCAGCTTGCTCCTGTTATTTAGGCTGATGCGCTTCAATGGATTGTAACCTCTCCAATATCTTGCCCGCAGTTCATTACTTCGCGTTATTTATCGGTCGCCTTCACTCAATGAGACTGCTACACAGTACAGTGTACTGTGCATCGATCACACATATAATGGCGAGGGTTGGTACAAAGGCAACCTAATTCCTGACAAAGTGCCATGACCCGACACGGTCACTACAGCGCACAAGGAGCTGAGTGATGTAAGTCACGTATGTCGAAAAGTTCTAAACAAAGAAGCAGTCTAGGTTACTGAATTCTTGAAACAACTTATGAAACATCGTTGGAAGAACGTTCTTGCTTCCAGACCTGTCTGCCATAGTCCACTTAAGTGACTATGGTGTATTGTATCATTATTCTTTCATTGCCACAGAGCAAAGTGTCTGTGGAAACACTCAGTCTTGGTGAACAGCAAATATACAGGAAGAAGAACCAGGGAGCAAGAGACAAATTGAGTAAGCACAGGATGGTCAAACGCACAATGCCGCGTTCAACCTGAAGCTCAGCACACCTGCAGAAATCCCTCGAGGTAAAGGATGGGCAGTGAATCGCTTAGCCTTGGCCGTTATACAGCCTTCTTGACTTACTCTGCATTAAATTTTTTTAAATATACTTGGCATGGGCGAGCTGTGCGCTAAACTTGCTCGAGTCTCCAAAAACTGCGCTGTACACAAATCACACGAGAACTTGAACTGAGAACCATTTTTTAGAGGGGAAAGGGAGGCACTCAACTAAGTTTTTGATTCATACAGAGTGGGAATAACAGTCTGGGACCCCAACTCTACGAAAAAAATAAAAACACGACCCATCACGTTCCTTTAGTAGGCATTATTAACCCGAAACGTGACACGGTCCACCAGAGCAAAGCCGAGTATTCACCTACGAGCACAAGTACCCTCGGGGCATGCAGGCATGCAGTGAAAAACAAACCGTATCCGCCTTTACTCGGATGTGCCTCGTTCGCTCGTCTCGTCGCGTGGCTCGGCAACAATTTCAAAACAGCGACGACGCCATCTTACGCAACTGAAAGGCCCCGCTGTTTACACGTGTGCCATTATATAACACGCGCTCGACGACGACGATGCTTCATCGTAATGGCGTATCAGATATCTTTCGAGATCAGACATACTTGAAGGAAGAAAAAAAACACTGGGAGGGGGAAAGTTTCATGTGACAATCTCGAAACTTATAGTGAGAAAAGGAAATGGGGTGAGGTGAGAGTTACAGTAGCCGTGTGAAGTTTAAAGGGACACTTAGAGAAAATCACTTGGTTTAGATTATTAAACGGCACTCTAACTCTGATTTCATAAGTTTTCACTGTCATATGTCCATTATTAGCAGAGAAAATCGAGGTTCCAGCTTCAATTTAAATATCACACCGAAAAAGGAAAACCCCAAAAAAATTGGAGTATGCTTTAGCTTCGCCTTAAAAAAAATCGAGTTAATTGATTCCTTTAGCCCTTCTCCCTTTCGTTTTTAGGGGCGAAGCTCTTTATGGCGACACCCGTTCCTCCCTCGTAGCCGTTGAAGTATGTAACAAGTATAACATTTTGACCTCTAAGGTGGTGCCGGTGAGGGATTTCTTTTGTGCGTTGTTGAACAATAAAAAATAGTGCTCAATGTACATGCCAATGGCTGCTAATGGGGAATGAGAGAAAGGAGCATTTGGCTTTTAGTTAACGCGCACGCTGCGATCCCCATTGGCAGGTACATTGAGCACTATCTCACAAGAAAGGGCTGTTACGTTATACTCGCTGGGGGTAACCTCCTTAGTTTAAGAAAGGTATGGCAAGCGTTGAGCCACGGTGAATTGAATACAATGAACTAATATATATTATGAATGAACTCGAGGTGGTTAAAGTTGGGAAGTAGATACGAAGCGCAAGCCGTAAGAAAGTAAAAGCCCAATTCTTCTGTCTCTCATTTCCCATTAGCAGCCATTGGCATGTACATTGAGCACTATCTGACAGGAAAGGGTTGCTACAATATACTCGCTGGGCGTAACCTCCTTGGATTTAGAAAGGTTTAGCGAGCTATGGTCCGCAGTGCCATAAATACAGTAAACTAGTATATACCATGAACTCGAGGTGGTTACATGCGGGAAGTAGACCCGCAGCCTAAGCCGTAAAAAAGCGTGCGTGTGCCACCTCTCGTTTAGTCTTTGGAATGTCCGCTAGATGGCGGTGCTTTTATATGGGGAATATATGATGAAAAGATGCGAGATGATGGTACTTGGGGTGTTTAATAGGTGGACTAACACATATAAAGACAGATGCATGGATGGACGCATGAACGCATGCAGGGGCGGATGCATGGACGAACCCACGGACGACGCACGAACAGACGCACGCACGAACGGGCGGATGGACGCTCGTTCGGTCACACAGACGGACGCATGGACGGACGAAAGCAAGAACGAATGGACGGACGAATGCTTCGCCCCACTCTCCATCATTCACTCCGTGGAAATGTTGCCACTTTTTTACATACGTTATTATTCATCTTGTTCTTATCGTATTGCCGTCTTGCTCTTTCCTTTAACAAGCAATGTGTAAAAATTTACGGTATAAAGTACAGCGTGGCCTATCCCCCTTGTGGGTATGAGCTAACATCTTCTAGACGACAAAGCAAAACAAAACAAGAGGCAAACGCAATAGCGTGATTGGGCCGCGTTCCCGCGGCCTCTTCAATCAGTAGTCAGTCATCGCTTTTCGGTGGACAACTATGTGCGCCTCAAAGCAGGCAACTATAGAGCACGCAGAACATTGGCCGTTTCAAACTATGTTCGTTGACTTGCGTAGTTCCCGCTAGGCCACAACTATCCCTTTTTTAAATGCGAAGCATTTCTTAGGGAAATAAACGATTTTGAGCGTATCTATCTATCTATCTATCTATCTATCTATCTATCTATCTATCTACGTGGTTTAGCTTTCCTGGCCGTTTCGATAATGGTATCGATACCAAACTTGGTATGACACAACATGACTGCATGAAGAAGATACTTGACTAGTCATAACATCAAAAGTGATTGATTGATATGTGGGGTTTAACGTCCCAAAACCACTATATGATTATGAGAGACGCCGTAGTGGAGGACTCCGGAAATTTAGACCACCTAGATTCTTTAACGTGCACCCAAATCTGAGTACACGGGCCTACAACATTTCCGCCTCCATGGGAAATGCAGCCGTCGCAGATAACATCAAAGTCATGACATCTATGTCATGAAGGTTACGATTTACATTTCAATTTCCTGCAGCTCTAGCGGTGGTTTAGTTCACATGGCATACTGCAAAACTGGTATGGTATGTCATGATTGCATGGCGAACACAAACGACAAACCCTAACATGATAATCACGACATGCGTGTCATGTAACACCGTGACTACATGGCGCACTGATGATGCGCTCGCGGCCGTTTTGCTAGCTTCACATATGCCAAATTTGGTATTGCGTGACGCCAATAGTTGACGACGGTATGTGACTAGAGGAAACATGATAATCATGAGATGCGTGTCATGTGAGAACATGACTACATGCTACAGTCAAGGCGCCAATACAGTTCGACGTGACGCTGTGCGCGCGCTCGCCGACATTCATTCCGTCGCGCCGCGCCGGCGTTGCCACGCCAGGCGCCGTTCCTGCCATATACTCGCAGGCGCGCGCCGCGATGCGTCGCTTTGACGCATGCGTGGTTCAGTGCGTCCGGCGTCCCTCCGTTGCGAAAAGAGGGAGAGTCAGTGTTGTCTAGGTAACGCATGTGCGCGAAATGCATGATGTCGCAGTTCGCACTGGTTGCCGTCGGACCGCGCCGACGGACGCTGGTCGTGCCTCACGTCAGGCTATAAGTGCTCGCGTTTTGCTAACGTAGCATCGCTGTGCCCAACGTGCGCGCGCGTCAACGCTACATAGGAGTATATTGGGCCCTTCATGATGCGTTCGCGGCCGTTTTGCTAGCTCCACATATACCAAATTTGGTGTTACGGTACGTCAATGGCTGACAACATATATGGCTGGTACAAACAAGATAATCCTGTCACACGTGCCATGTAAGAACATGACCACATACCTCGCTCATAGCGTGCTCGCGGCCGTTTCGCTAGCTCCACAAATACTAAATTTGCTATCACGAGACGTGAATAGAAGACTAAGGTAAATGACACATCCAAACATGATAATCATGGCACGGATGTCATTTACGCCATCATTTCCCTCTACTTCGTAACGTTGTGCTGATTTCAAAGTGAATGGAATGAAAAAAACTTTATTTCAGTCCTGCAGGACGCGCTTAGCGCGTAGCGGGCGTCTCCCACGTAGGGACCGACAGGGAGTACCTGGCGGCCCCTTCGTGGGCCTGCTGGACGGCCCATTGCTGGTCGGCGAGAAGTGAGCTCTTGAGGGACCTCTCCCACTTGCTTGAAGTAGAGTCGGGAGGAGTTGTTCCACACTCCCAGAGCATGTGTGCGAGTGTCGCTGTGTGTCCACATGATGGGCATGTGTCGCTGGGGTATGCATCGGGATAATAAACGTGAAGCGTGGCAAGGTTTGGGTACGTGTGTGCCTGTAATAGGCGTAGGGTTAATGCCTGCGGTCGGTTAAGTTTCGGATGTGGGGGTGGAAAAATGCGGCGTTCCAAGTAAAAGTGCTTTGTGATTTCATTGTACGTCGTTGGTGCATCCCGATTGGTATCTAACCCAGCAAGATGAGGTTGCCCTGTGGCAGTGCGGTCAGTAAGTGCGCGCGCTGCATCATGGGCGATCTCGTTGAGGTTGGATAGGGCACCCGGCACCTGGCCGAGATGGGCGGGGAACAAGATGACAGTGTGGTGCTTAAGGGCACTCGGGTCCGCATCGCGCAGGATACGTAACGCCTGGTCGGAGATGACTCCGCGTTCGAAGGCTTTGATGGCTGGCCTGGAGTCGCTGTAGATCGGAATTCCCGTTTGCTGTCGAGCATAGCTATAGCTATAGCTACTTGCTCCGCTACTTCGGGGTTTCGGGTGAGGATTGTGGCTGAGTTAAGAGTCTGCTGCGCGGATGATACCGCGAGCGCGGCGAAGGCTTGGTTGTTGCGATAGGCAGCGGCGTCCACGAACGAGACGTTGTCCGCTTCCGTGTCTATGCGCTTCAGAATGGCGGTCGCCCGCGCAAGGCGCCTGCCTCTATTGTATTTGGGGTGTACATTTCGTGGTATGGGAGCGATAGTGATAAGGTCGCGGATTTCACGGGGAATCAGAGTCAACTCTGGGGGGTCCCTGGCCCTCGAGGAGAAGAAGCCGAGCTCGCGCAGAATATGGCGGCCCGCCTTGGTGGTAGTGAGTCGGGTCAATTGCACACGTTCCTGAGCTTCGGCGATCTCTTCAAGCGTGTTATGTACGCCAAGGTCGAGGAGTTTGTACGTTGGAATGGTGATAGGGAGGCCAAGGGCTCGTTTGACCACCTTGCGAATAAGCGCATTGAGTTGATCGCGCTCAGCACGCAGCCACTTGTGTATAGCGGCAACGTAGGTAAAATGGCACAAAACAAACGCGTGTACGAGACGCAGCAGGTTATCTTCTTTGAGACCATGGTGCCTGTTGGCTACTCTACGTACGAGTTGTATGGCATTCTCAGTCTTAGTCCTGAGCTTGTGCACTGTTTGGGTGTTGGTTCCATGGGACTCGATGATCATGCCGAGGACCTTGACGGTGTCTACCCTGGGTATAGTACGACCATCTCTGGTGTGGAGGGTGATATTGCGTTCCGCCGGAGGTTTCCACCCTTTGGGCTTAGCACCCCGGCGTTTGGGCAAATATATCAACAGCTCCGACTTCGCAGGTGAGCACCTGAGACCGGTGTGGTCGAGGTAAGTAAGACTCGGTGGTGTCGATAGCCTCTTGCAGAGCAGACTCAATGAAGCCATCCGACCCTGTGGAGCACCATATGATTACATCATCCGCATAGATAGTGTGATTTAGCCCGTCTATTTTGAAAGTCGTTCGGAAAGCCCAATCATCACGAGGTTGAAGAGCGTGGGTGAGAGGACGGATCCCTGAGGAGTGCCCCGCTGCCCGAGCTCCACTTCTTCCGACACTAGGTCTCCTATGCGGAGGACGGCTCTGCGTCGAGTGAGAAAAGAGCGGATAAAGTAGTAAAATCGATGACCTAGGCCGAGGCCTGCGATAGCTTTCAAGATTGACGAGTGCGTTATTGTATCGAAGGCCTTTTCTAAATCGAGACCGAGTATTGCACGAGCGTCCCGAGTGTTCCCGCCATCTAGAATTTGATGCTTTAGGAGTAACATATGAGCATTTTTCATTCGTGCTTCGTATATCATCGATTCCCATTTACGTAGAATCTGCCCCCCCCCCATTTTTTTGTAAATTGGCGAATTACCCACTAGGCGTCCCGTAAGGCAACATGCAGACCAACGCAGCTGCACGGTTTGACGAATTATATTGCTGACAATGATTAATGATGCCCCAGAACGTAGTTATGGCTGCGAGGCACGTCATAGTGAAGGTGCTTTCGATTATATAACCCTTGGGGTAATCCAAAGTACATGAAAATTCATGGGCGTCCATCGTCTCGAATTTCGTGAGCGCCCATCGAAATGCCACTACCATGGCCAGAAATCTAAAGCGCTTTCAAGCCATTACGACAGTGAAACACCGAAATAACTACGCTTCAAACAGTCCCGTAAATTCCTAAAATCATTTTTCTTTGAACCAGCCGGGTGGCTTCTGCAAATTTTTAGTCCTATACCGATGAGAGCTACTAAAGACAGGTACCTTTAATTTACCTCTAAAGAAGCTGAATGCGCTATGCTTAGCTCAAATATATGACGTTCTAGATTTAAATCTGAAAAGGTGTCTCCCCCTCCCCAGCAGCCTCGGCATTGAGAGAGGGAGGCTCAGACACGCTGACCCCCCTCCCTTACTTATGCCAATGGTCTCAAGACCCGTTCGACAACTGCGCAACAGACGAAGGTGTGACCGGTTTGCCATGGTCTCAAGAAACATAATACAACGATAGCCAAATAACACTATTTTATTTGGCTACGGAACGATATCTATATACAAAAACGCTCTATACGACGAGAACAGGCCCGGGCACAGCTGTAGCTTGACCTCGTCGTCCCCTTCGTCTTCGCAGCAATGACCGCCAGATGAAGAGGCTCCCGAAAGCCAGCACACCGTTCGGAAACTTATATGGGACTAGACGCCGGGTGTCTACGGAACATGCCGCATACGACGTCGCCGTCTAGCTGCTTCCTCGTGGAGGCCGCAAGCAACTGTCATCGTCTTCGTCGTCGTCTTCTGGGGGCCGGATGACGAATCCGAGCAGGACGTTGTCCCGACCACGAAGTTTACGACACCTCTCTGCCTAAATTGTCGACGTACCTTCGACATCGAGTCAAGCCCGAGACGAAGCAGGCACGCCTGTCTTCCTTAAGGTCAACCTGCTCCGGCCAGGCTTGCTTCCGATGGCGAACTCTCCGCGCGTTCTTCACACGATGACAGCGGTAAAATCGGCGACAGCCCTCGGCTCCAGTAGCCGTTCAATACAAGAGCGTCCTCCTTCGAGCAACGTCTTCGAAAGTCGCTGGTGCCTTGAACACTTCCTTGTCCAAAGGCCCGACGCTACAGCCTGATGATGGTGGCGCAGCCCAGTATTGTTTGTCACTCGGCGTTCTCCCCGATGTAATCTTCGTCGGAGGTCCACCTCGACGTCGGTGCACCGAAGGCTTAATTGGTCGGCTCTTCAAAATGCTCGCGCTGTCGTTTACCTTGATCGGCTTCCCGTTGCGTCGCGAGAAGGGCGAAGAGTTCTGGAAGGTTTGCCCGCGTGCTAGACCGTGATGACGCCGGCGGAGATGAGTTAGAACCTCGGTTGGTCGGGATGCGACCCGAGAACGAAGACCTCGACTTGCGGGCTTCTTCCTCTTCCTCCGGACCTTGAGGTTGGTTGGAGTAGCGACGATTGACATGTCGCGGTCCTGGTGGTCGCGACTTCGATGCACCATGGGTGAGATCATCGGCGATGTTGGTACTTCGATCCCGATTTTAATGGCAGGTGTCGTAGAACGATTCGGTCGCGAGCATCAGGACGCAAAGCTCGAGAACAACAGTGCTTCCGAAGATTCGGGTAGCGAATGGAATCCGGGGCCGTGCTGGCACGTGGGGCACGAGGGCAGCCCCACACACTCGCGGCCGCTGCCGATAACCACTAACGGCTTTCTATTCTTTGTCAAAAAATTGTGGCACGTTTTTGGTTGATCCTTTCCGGAAGTTTCAAAAAAGCAGCCAGCTGCTGTTCTTCTCGCCGATGCACACAAATATTGTAATCACTCCAATATCTCACTCGCACTTCATCGCCTCATTTTGCGTTCATGTTCATGCAGTTACTCAAGCAGTTACACAGTGCAGTGATCACACGTGTAAGGGGTATGGTTGGCGGCCGCAACCGGTCACAGTCAATGAAGCTCCCAAGGGGCGCAGTGATGTAAACTACGCATGTTAAAAATGTTTTGAAAAATCAGCAGCCACGATTCCAAAATTTTCATAAAAGGTTTGTAAAGATCGCTTGAAGAACATCCCTACCTGTCTGCAAGACAAGCTTTATAACAATAAGCTACTGTAACGCTATTTCTTAATTGACACAGAGCAGGCAATATGTGGAAATACCCATGGACGTATTGAATAGTAAGCATGCGCGATGATGATTGAAAGGTCAAATGAACAGCGCTGCGTTGAGACTCGAGTTCCACGCACGAGCAGAGAGCTCCCGAGATAAAAAAATAATGAATCACTTAGCCTTCGCTGGCATACAGCCGCGTTGGCTTAGCCTCCATTAAGTTTTCAAGTGCCAAGTTGTGCCATAATAGTTTCCCGAACCTCCAAGAACTGCGTGGTACAAAAATCACCGGAGGAATTTGTGTTAGAGCACTGCACCCATCCCAAGAACCGTGACCGGGTAGAGTAAAGTAGTTCTCATTGCAGGCCAAGCTCAGGTTTAAGCTATGGTCTTCAAGCCGGGCACGATTTTGAAGTGGTGGATTCGGGTCAGGCCGGGCTTGAACTTTGCTTACTTCAAAGGGGAAAAAGTGATACAGCTGGATTGGATCAGACTGATAAAGTGTATTCTGACTACCCTACCGAGATCATTTTAAGCATCACATATTGTTTTACTAAAAGACGAGAAAATCAGGCTCATCATTCCATGTTCAATATCGCGACCACGCTTCCACGCGTCACATCCCGGATTTGAAACAGTCGCACATTCATTGCAATTTGGGGACTTTGGCTCAAGGTAACCTTCCGAAGCTTGCCGTTGCCGAATCATTGGCCCTCTGAGAGCTTAGAGCACTTAGTTTTCACCAATGGGAAGTTACGTATGCCCCAGCAGACGCAGCCAGAACATGTGACGTCACGGTGTTTAAGGCGCCGATTTCAAGACGGCGTCATCCCCTCCCCTTTGCCCCCCGAGATAGTATGCCATGGATTCTATAAATGGCGCTCTTTGAGACTTTTTGTGACTGTTCGCTTGGTTTTCTTTCAATAACAGCGGCACGTATCAACTCTAGGGGATCGGCCAAGAATGGAAAATGTAAAAGGTCATTTGAAAATGTTAAGAGATTTTAAAATCAAAACAAAAATATAAAGCAGAGTGGCAACGATATGTATTACAATAAATAAAGACAAGTAATACGCTTTCGAGCTCGCATTTCAGCCTACCGTGATTTCCTCATCAGAACGTGATGATGATGATGATGACGAGGATGATGATTCCACAGCCATAGCTCGTACCCACTCAGGATGATCGGCCAAGTATCGATTACTTCATTCAGTAAGATTTTTTCCAATTCAATATAGAAAGCACCCACCTGAGATAAAAGAAATAAAAAAGAAAAGACACCCTAGTCAGAATGAAAGGAGAGCACGTGCTGCGCTTTCTTCTCCTCCTCCTCCTCCTCCTTCTCCTTCTTCTCCTGCTTCTCCTCCTCCATCTTCTCCTCCTCCTTCTCCTCCTCCACCCCTCCTTGTCCGCCCCCTCCTCCTCCTTCTCCTTCTCCTCCTCCTCCTTCTCCTTCACCTTCTCCTTCTTCTTTTTCTTGTTCTTCTTCGCACATGTCGCTCACCTATTGGAGGGCCGAGTGTATGGAAGGCGAATGAGTGGAAATAGGCCAACCTATAAATAAGAAACATACAGGAAGAAAAACCAAGCAGCAAGAGACAAGCTGAGTAAGCATGCCTCTGTCCGGACGGCGGCAAGGGCCCATGGCTTTCCGGACTAGAAGTCCAACTACTACAAATACTTATTAGCAATAAAAGTTGTATTCTCTCTCTCTCTTTCTCCGCGCAGGCCTTTGTTTGTTTGCTTGTGTGTGCGCGCGTGCGTGTGTTTGAATTGAATGACCCACTACCCGTCCGTAGGAAACACATGCACCAACATGCGCAGCTGCACGCTTTTGTGATTTTGAAAATTTCCTGTACGCCTATCTAAATTTGGCTGCCGCGACCGGAAATTGAGCCGGTGTCCGCGCTACTACAGCCGAGAAACAGAGTTTTGAGGCCCACTCGAACACTTAGCGACAAGCGGAGCTTTCGCTAGTTTGCCATGGCCTCAACAAACAGCATCCAACAATAGACAAACACTAATTTAATTGACTACGGAATGAAATCCATAAATAAAAATGTATGATCCGTCAAACAGTGGCCCCGGCTCAGCTGTAGCTTGTCCTTGTACTTCACGACGTTCTGGTCAGAACAGCCCCTGCAACCTGTGACAGCTTCAAATACCGTTTAAAAGCCGCACGGAAGTGGCCACCAGGTGTCGTCGCATCTTGTCGTAGATGGCGTGACCACGAAGCTGCATCCTCGAGGAGACCTCAAACTGCTGCTTTCGTCTTCATCGCCGTCGTCCGAGCGCAGTAAGAGGACGAATCCATGCAGGGCGTAATCCAAACCACGAGGTCCTCACCGCAGGCATGCCGAGAATTACGATGTGCCTTCATATCCCTGATCCGACCACGGACGAGCCAGACAAGAAGGCCTTCGAGCAGAAGACAAGCCTTTGGCCAGGCTTCTCACTGACGGTGAACTCTTCGAGCCTTCTCCGCACGATGACCGGGGTGGAACTAGCGATAGCGCCCGCTCAACACAAATGCATCCATCTTCGAGCGACATCTTCGGTAGTGCCTACCCCGAACACTTCCTTGTCCGAAAGCCCGACGCTGCTGCCCGATGACGGTGATGCAGCCGAGGATTGCGTTCGTCACTGGGTGTTCTCCCCGAAGTCGTCGTCTTTGGAGGTCCTCTTGGACACCAGAACACCGAAGGATTGGGATTGGTCCGCTTTTCAAAATTGTCGCACTGTCGTTTACCTTGAAGAGCTTCCCGGTGCGTCGCGAGAAGGGCGAAGAGTACTGGATGGATTGCTCTCGTCCTGGACGGTGATGACGCTGACGGAGATGACTCAGAACCTCTCCTGATCTCGATGTAAGCCGAGAACAATGACCTCCACGCGGACGTCTTCCTTTTCCTCCACGCTTTGCAGAGCGTTGAAGCATCGACGGTTGGCATGTCTCGGTCCTCCTAGTCGTGACTTCGATAGAGCGCAGGCGAGGGCTTCGGTCGGGTTGGTATTGGCAGGCAGAGTCCGAAGGCAGGCGTCGTGGAACGACTTGGCCACGAGCACCAGGACGCGGAGCTCCAGCGCAACCATGGATCGAAAGATTCGGTTAACGAATGTTGTTGTTGTTGTTGTTCACCTATTGTTAGTGGCGCATACCCACTGTGGGGGATTGGCCAAGAATTGAGTGGCTTTAAAATTTACTGTTCAGATTTAGAATGATGGAGGTATAGCAGAAAGATTACCGATAGCCTATAGGCAAGTGTGGTGCTTAATGTAATGCATACAAATATTTACATAAACAAATTTATTCTTAGAATAGACCAATAATCTGATTTTATACGTATATAATTATGTGGACATGTTAAGATAATGAAACTGGTTAATTAGTCAACCTATTAGTTTCATCAATATAGTCCCGGACGGCCGCACATACTGTGCCATTAGAGAAACCAGAAATGGAAGCTCCAAAAGACAAAATGACAGGCAGAGATAAGTCCATACCAATGCCACGCAAAGGTATTTCTAATAGGGTTTTTCGTAATGTGTTAAACCGCCTGCAGGTCAAAAAGATTTGATCTATTGTTTCCAGTTCATCACAGAATGCGCACAGTGGCGAAGGTGCCTGAGCAGACCTGTGTTTATAGAAATTTAGATTTGGCACCCGGCAACGCAGCCTTGTGATAGCTACTTCTTGTTTTCGAGTGCGGCAAAAGTCTCTTCGCCAGGGATATAATAAATGGCGATATTCTGTAGAGTTTGTTAGTGCTGAACCTTTAAAGACTTGCATAAGCGTACGTCTGCGGAATCGAGCAGCGGTCACATAAGCGGATGATGGACAGAGCGGTAGAATTGGTTCGCTGATTGACGACTTAGCTAAGGAATCGGCTATTTCATTCAGAAACAAACCTTTATGTCCAGGCACCCAAACTAATCGCACTTTTCTCAAATGCACAGGTACTAGTACACGGAACGCCCTTGTTACGTGATTATCAGCACCAACAGAAAGTGCTGCACAGAGAGATAGGAAATCTGTTATTATGACAGCTGATGTAATTGCTGTATCTAGCTTGCGTAAGGCGAGCACTACTGCCAGAAACTCAGCCACAAAAACGGGTATGAAATCAGGTAGTCGAAGGGAATAAATCCAATTTAAAATCGGGCTGAAAATACCAACCCCGGACTTTTCGTCGTATTGTGATGCGTCTGTAGCAATAATAACGTTCGTTGTATGACGGCGCAGGTGATCTTGTAGTAAACCATCCAAAATATTATGGGGAAGTAATTTGGCATTACTGGGAAAAATGTCGTCGAATTGAATTTCCACAGGGGCTGAATTATAACGACTCGGCATGATGTCGCATATACGTAAGTTTAGAGGCTCCAGTAAATTTTGCAGAAATATAATTTGTGGCGTGTGAAATCGCGGCCATCTAGCAGCAAAAAATGATTCCGGGGTGGAAATAAAGGCTGTTTCTGAATGTCGTAATGGTGATTCATAAATTCTTAAGAATGTCTGAACAGTCAGAAGGCGAATTCTACAAGAAAGCGGAGGGACCTTCGATTCGAGATACAACACATTGTTGGCGACTGTTTTGGGAAGGCCAAGGCATAAGCGCAAAGCTTCTCTTTCCAGAAGAATTAGAGGCCGCAACTTGTAAGCTGGAACTCCAGAGAAAAGCACACAACCAAATTCCAAAATTGGACGAACATACATGCAATATATCATTAATAATGTGTCTCTTCTCATAACTGTGCGGTAGTTGCTTAGCCTACGTAATATGCCAATGGCCCGCACACCTTTTCCGGCGATATATTTGATATGAGATTGCCAGTTAAGCGATGTGTGATAAATTACTCCAAGGTATTTAACAGATTCCACCTGTGGTATATCCTCATGATGGTAAGACAGAGAGATGTTCACAGGGTATTGCAGCGGGAAAACAAGGAGGGCACATTTACTCGGATTAAGTAAAAAGCTATTGCCATCGAGCCAGCTCTCCAATATATTAAGGTAAGTCTGCAGCCGTTCATATAAGGTCTGAATGTTATCTGCCATTGCAAAAAATGCGATATCGTCTGCATAAACATAAGTTGTTATATCCTGTTTACGTGGGATGGTGCTCATTAGTAAATTAAATAGCACTGGGGAAAGCACCGAGCCTTGCGGTACTCCCCTCGTTTGGGTATGAGTAGATGATGAAAACCCATCTTTAAAACAATAAAATTTCCTGTCTGCGAGAAAAATTGTGAACCCACGCTACTATGTATGATGGAAAATCAAGGTATTCTAATCGATCTATCAAAATACAGTGCTCCACGGTATCATATGCTTTAGCGATGTCTAAGGTAACTAAAGCAGCATATTGTTTATGCAGCCGAGCTAATTGAAGCCTACTTTCTAAGTCAACGTGGGCATCCCAAATTGAACAACCAGCCCTGAACCCAATTTGACAGAGACTTAGAATAGACCTCATGTTAATAAGTTCATTAATTCGTATATTGATGATTCTCTCAACCAATTTCACTAAGTTTGATGTCAGTGCGATCGGCCTTATGTTATCCAACGTGTATGCATCATTTTCATTTTTTTGCAACAATACAATTTTGGCAAGTTTCCATTCTCGAGGTATCAATGCATTCCCTAAAGAATAATTCACTAGTTCTAGCAAAAGATTAGGCGATTCCTGGAGTAAACATTTCAACATAGAGTTCGTAATCCCATCTGGTCCGGGAGCCGTTCCTTGGTAAGCATAATACTGTCTGATTCAATTCAGCTAAAGAAACTTCTGGAAATTCATGCAAGTTTACCAGAACGGACTGAATAGCCGAAAAATTCGCAGTGAAGCGGCGTTCTAAACCTTGTGCTATGTCTTCTAGAGAGGTTTTCATTTCTACTGGCGTCAAGACACATGACTGCAACGTTAAAGGTTCTGGTAGTACTTTTCTTGTCCGAAGATAAGCGAACAAAGCACGCTTATTTTTTGATTTCGAAAGATAATCAAAATGTCTACTCTCGTATTCTTCTTTCGCGCGCTTCACTGTACGCTTAAATACGCCAGCAAGGAATTGATAGTCTTTCCAGTTTGTTGGGCTCTGATTAAGAAGAAGTTTTTTCCAAGCGGCTTTTCGTCTTCTATAATCGCGCGTTCACTCATCGTTCCACCAACGAGAGGAGGATCGTTTATTGGATAGAATAGAAAATTCAGAATTTTTTCTAGATCCCTCCAGCATTGAACCAATCGTAGATGCAATCTCCTTAGTACTGGCATTTCCAAGCTTGGAAATGGCAGAACGGAGGCAGGCTTGAAATTTGCTATGGTTGATGTATGTGCGTTTTGGCTGATCTAAAGTTATTGTTGGACAAGTAATGTCAAAAACTACAGGAAGATGGTCACTGTTAGTTGCCGAATCCAGAACAGCCCATGACGAAATCTTGATTGCTTTGGAGCAAAACGTTAAATCCAATACTGAGCTAGTTTGGCCTCGGACAAATGTTACATGACCTTTATTCAGACAGGAAAGGTTGTGGTCAATAGTCCATTCCCACAGTCGCCTACCACAAGAATCTGTCCTTATACCCCAAGACAAATGGTGTGAATTAAAGTCTCCTGTGAGTACGATTTCCTTTCTACATGCTACCAAAACGCTGTCAAGATAACGCGTGCTTTGCACACCGGAGGGGAAGTAACAATTTACGATTGAAAAAGGGTGGTATCCGGGGATACACAAGTCTAATGCTAATAATTCACAATCCAAGTCTAACATTCTGAAAGAAATTTTCGCCCTATGGCATAATTTACTTGATACAAGGATCATTAAACCACAACCACGTGATGGGCGATCTAATCGAAAAGAACGAAAACCAGCAAGATGGAAATTTTTATCTGGTGTAAGCCAAGTTTCTTGGAGAATTATAATATCAAGATTAAAATTATTGCAAAAGTAATGTAAGTCGGTTGAGGCTGAGAATATAGAACGGCAGTTCCACTGTAGTACCATCAACTGACCTATGGTGTTGAGCGCACCGCAGAGGCGCCTGTCGCGCCCTTGTTAGCATCTTCACGCGAAATAGCTGATTCATTCCGTTTAGATTTGGACTTGAGATCGGTGAAAATAGGGGATCTGGTACGTTTATTAGAACGTATATCGAGTTCCATATCTGTATCAGTACTTGTACTCGGCCGAGGCGAATGTCGGTCCAAGTGCACCTGTGTTCCTGGCTGCTTAGCCTTGCCTGCAGATGCAGAAAGTTCGTCCATCACTACATTGCGTAGCTGTGTGGCGTCACTGGTAATGTGTAATACTGCAGGTTCTGTACTAGTCTGTACTGTTTGTCCAATCTGGCTTGAAAGAATTTGCACTAAGCAGTCGGAAAGGTTAGATATTAGTTTATACATTGCCTTACTCACTGCCTTTTCCACAGCAGTTTCAATAGCCTGCGATAGGGTTGAGTCCATACTGGAAGTGCAGCGCGCTGCAATACCAGAGTATCCAAAAGCCCTGTCTCTAACTATGTCGATGGCTTCCCTTCGAGAACAGCGGCGGCGGTCAATAACTTCTAGAATTTGAACCTCCCGGGAACGAGCGGAACAGTCCGAGTTGTCGGCGCAGTGACTGCCCCCACAGAGACAACACTTTTCCACTGTTGCTGTACAATTGCTTGAAGGATGACTCTCTCCGCAGGTGCTACAACGAACGTTAGATTTACATCCTCCCGCACTGTGGCCGAATCTCCAGCAGTTCTTGCACTGAATCGGACGAGAAGCGAGGGGTTCTACTCGGAAGATCAGTGGCCATAATTTTATTTCTGACGGGCATTTTGTGCCCACAAATGTCGCGATAACAGATTCGGTTGGTACCCTCTGGTTGTCGACTAGGCGATTACACCGGTAAATTGAAATTACGCCTGCTCCAGAGAGCCTGTCTAGGGTCTCAGCTGGACTCAGCTTGGAGTCGACTCCCCGTACAAGGCCTTTGGTACATGCAAGGTGTGGCGGAATAAAAGCACTCACCGGGGTAGCAGCAAAGGAGGTGCATTTGAGAAGATCCTGCACGCAGGTCTGATCCGGCGACCTACACACGATACCTCCTCGCCCAAATGGGCGCACATCTGTGATGGTCTGGAAATGATTTGAAGTTGACTTAAGTTCCTTTTGAACCACCTGAGGGTTTGAAAGTCTGATGAAGCCTCCATTCGTAGGTACCAGTGCTACAGGAATGCTGTCGATACCACTGCGGAAAAAGGAGTCTAGCGGTAATTCGTTAGAAGGCAGGGACGCTGACCAGGCGGATCGCGCCTGGCCAGGAGAAGTAGTTGACATGAGCACTAGGGATGTGGTTAGACTCAGAAACAGATAAACTATAGAATCGGACTCTAAGACAGAAAGTTAAAACCACTCAATCCTCAGCCAAGAACACCCCAGCAGGTTGAGCACGGCACTGTCGAATTCGCAGTCGTTTGCTGATGGCGGAGCTCAGAGCTGCTTAGTAACGATTAGTAACGATTAGTAACGATTAGTAATGATTAGTAACGAATGGCAGCCGAGAACGTGTCGGCGCATGGAGCACGAGGGAACGCAGGCACGCTCGAGGCAGCTGTCAACGACAGCGAACAGCTTTCTCTTCTTAGTCGAGAACTGCTGACACGTTCTTGGTTGCTTCGTTCCAAACGCTTTAAAAATTAGGGGGTCTTAACTCACATATGCCCAAACTTAGGAAAATTAACAAAACCTATTTTTCCCCCAAAATGATTGCTTCTACGACCTGAGAAAAGCAAATAAGGCTTTTATTTGAAAAAAAAACACTCTTTCGAACTACGCTTTTGGAGCTCTTCTATATGTAGGACGCCAATGTTCGACACTCCGCGAACGAAAAACGTTAGCAGCTATCACTGTCATATGAAAGTCACTGCACACCCAATAACTGACGAACAATCGACAAGTATATCACCAGCATCGAGAACAATTTGAAACTATATTACTTTTTTCGCGGTAGGGTACTCAGCTACATGAACGGGAAATATACAGTTTGTGACTACAAGCAAGTTGCTATTTGTAGCCCCGCTATAACCAAGACTTGCATATGATGAGGACAGGGCATCATAAACACACATTAGGTGGCTTTACCTCTTTACAGAAGAAACATTCGAGTTACACTGAAACGTGTTAGCGTCCTACATGTTGACACTGGGCGTATATGGGTTAAGCGTCGCCTTTAAGAGTTGAACGCGATATCGATAATCTGTCCCTAGTGCATACTTTAAACACTTATTGCATGACTTCTTTTCGAACTTGTTATGCAGCCACTACATGTGGCCTTAAGGGAGCAGGCGCAGCAGCATGTGTTCCTTTTGTTGTAGGTGACCAGCTTTAAACCATGAAGTCATTAAAATAATCACATGTTCTGGCGCCTGATTTTAATGTAAGTTTGTTGCACGCGTAATTATTGCAAAATTTTAGGTTGCATTGTAAAGCATGCATACGCGTGTTTGTAGAGCATGAAAGTTACTAGCGCTGCATTTCATATCAGAGGACGTTATTTCCTCTCTATTCACAAGCAGGAACATGGCCCTGTTTTTTATTTTCATTCATGGTATTTATTAAAACATGTGTTACAATGAACATAGGATCACGCTAATAGTATGGAAGATCGAAGTCTCAAAGACACTGGCGCAAAGGAGCTTCCAAACATTTGGTGGCAAAAGTTTCACCTCTTATGCCAGAGGTAAACTACATTTTTACGAACTAAAAACAATGTAGGCCCCAAGAGACGCCGCAAGAATATGTGACGTCACGATGTTTACTTTGCCCATTTTGGTACCCACTCAAAACAGGTAATTTTAGTTAATACTTTGCTTGGGTCTTTTGGTACCCACTCAAAACAGGTAATTTTAGTTAATACTTTGCTTGGGTCTTTCTCGGCTGTTTCCGTCACGAAGAACAGAATAATTTTTCGCTGGCAACCAACGAAGACAGCGCCAACACCAGAGAACAAGCGCTTAAACGCTATCGCGTAAATAATACTTATTCTGACGTGAGTCTTTCTTCTTATATAACTGCAGAGTAGTTTTTTCTTCCCGGAATTCCTTAACGTAAACCGAAATTTCTGTGCACGTGTTTTCTGGAATTACACGAGCCCATCGAAAGGCGGCCACAGCGGAGGGTAATAGAGACGTCTTCTGACAATTTCCACGTGTTGTGGGCATGCCAATCAACCCCGAACCTTTCCCTCAAAACCACACCCCATCCAGAAGGACTGAGAAATTGCCCTGCTCGGCTGCTCCAACCCGGCCAGCCAGAAGGCCCTGGTCGACAGGGCACGAGTGGCGGTGGTCGCCAATGGGCTTTTCAAATAAGGAGCCCAACTAGGGACTGTAAGGGGTGGCCTCTTCTGGCCCTCCTCAGACTTACTATACTATTGCACCAGCGATAAAAGTTTTTTAAGCAAGCAAGCGAACCCTCATGCTCGCAAGTTTATCATTAAAACATATCAGCTGCCGAGCGACCACGTCGTTCATCAGCGTTACGGCGCAGGCGCCACAATAACCAACAAGACGCAGGAGAGTGTTACTGGAGAGCACTGGCCGTATTATTCTTTGCGTCTTGTTAGATTATTATTAATAAATTCGAAGCATTTTAGCATACTGCAAGCACTATTGGAGTCCGTCCGTCCGTCCGTCCGTCCGTCCGTCTGTCTGTCTGTCTGTCTATCTGTCTGTCCGTTCTTCCGTCCGTCCGTCTGTCTCTGTCTGTCTGTCTGTCTGTCTGTCTGTTCTCGTGATCACCCCCTTCAATGGGCTTCAACCAAAGTTAGTATAGGAGTGTAAGATAGTTTGATGAACGTTACGTGCTGGTCAAAACATGAATCATGTGAAAATCGCGTCACGTACGTCATGAAACATTTCGTGCTAGACAGTAGCACATAACCACGTGCGGTTATGTGCCGTTGGTAGGCGGGTATAAATGCCACAGGTGATATACACTTTGTATCTACCCAGCAACGACGAGAACACGCATGGACAATTTTAACGCGCGAACATTGAGAAAAAAACTTACATGGGCAGCGTTGACTTTAAGAATGCAAAGATGTCAGGGTCCCCAACAGCAATCGAACCCAAGCATTCTGCGTGGCGATGAGCATCACACAACAGAGTGACGCCATGTCTCGGAACTACTTTTCAAATAGACCCCAATGTTCGAGTATTTGTAAAACGTCAATTCTGGTTGCTGTGCCGGCTTTTCTATTTCTTCAAGCATTAAATACGTACTCCTATGATGCAGCTGTCGCGTTAGCTGAGCGTTAATTTTAGGTAGGTGTCATGCACTAAAGTCGATTAAGTTAGGAGTCTCCAGGGCTACCATTCTCGCGAGCACCAGCGCATGATATCCGCTTATCGCTTCTGGCGTTGCTAACACTCATCCTGCTGTTGCCATTATTGCGCAAGGGCAAACAACTGGTTATATAAACATCTGTGACTGTTCAACATGTCTCTGCGGGCGACATTTGTATGTACGTACGTTTAGCGTCATTTCTTAATATGTCCCTAACATGGTCACCTTCCATGCGCAAGCTTCGCATAACAGTAGATTACGAAGGTACGTGGGATATGCCGAATTATTATTATTATTATTATTAAAATTATTTTATTATTATTCGGTTTTTATTATAGGTTTACTCTGGGATACTTAAAGTACTTTCAAATGACGAACAAGTGTCTTTCACCTAAATCTGGTCAGATTAAGCTTCACCTTAGGGGAGAGGAGGGCCACCTACTTGGCGTTTGGCGGTATTAAAAGTTAGCTAGCATGACGGCAACTTTTACTGAAGTTGCTGCGTAAGAGTAGTCAATTTTATATGCATGTTAGCGATCATAGATTGATTATTATGAATGCTAACTCTAAAACGTTTCTAATTGTTATTTAAATGCTTACTGTGTGTTAATGGCCGCTCAACCACTGCGCAATAGACGGAGCAGATTCCTGTTGCTGGCCTCGAGCAATAATATACACAACGTTAGACAAACAACGCTAAATTTAATAGGATAAGAAACGAAATCTATGTACAAAATATATTGTCTGGTGCGCAGTTGCCGCAACGCAGCCGCAGCTTTGCCTCATGATCCACGCCGAAGTGCAGAAATGGCCACCAGATGAAGAGGCTCGCGCCAGCCGGTACACCATAAATCACCCATCCCGAAATAGCCGACCGGTGTCAGCGAAACCTGTCGTAGGCGACCTGGACGTGTTCGTCCTTGACGAAGCTAAGCCGCCGATTTAGTGTTCGTCGTCGTCTTCCGGGCACCGGAAGTCGCTTCGTAGTCCTCACTGCCGGTCTATCAAGGATCCCGATGCGCTTTAAAGCAAAAGTCGGATTCGAGACGAACCAAGCTTGCGTGTTTTCCAGCTGATTCGGCCAGGCTTTCTTCAAGCGACGAACACTTGGCGCCTTCTGCGCACAATGACGGCGGTGGAATCCGTGACAGCCTGCTGCTCAAGCTTCCGTTCAACACAAGGGCGTCCCCCTTCCAGCCACGACTTCGAGAGTGACTGCCCCGAGCACTTCCTTGTCCGAAGGCTTGACACATGCTGCCCGATGACGGTGGCGCAGCCGTGTATTGCGTTTGTCGCTCGGCGTCTACCCGAATTTGTCGTCTTTGGAGGTCCACCTCGACGCCGGGAAACAGAAGCCTCAGTCCGGTCTTCAGAATCATAGCGCTGTCGCTTACTTTCGTCAATTTCCCCGTGCGTTTCGAGAAGGGCGAGTAATTCTGGAAGACTTGCTCTCGTGCTGGACGGTGATGACACCGATGGCGAAGTGTCGGCACCTCGGCTGCTCGTGCTGCGACCCGAGAATGAAGACTTCAAGTCTGACTTCCTTCTCATCCTGCCCGCCTTGCAGCACGTTGTAGCAGCGACGGTTGCTATATCGCAGCCTTGGAGGTCGGGATTTCGATAGAGCGCAGGCGAGGGCTTCAGTGGGGCTGGTACTAGCTGCCAGATTCCGAACGCGGGTGTCGTAGAACAATTCGACCACGAGCACCGGGACGCGCAGCTCGAGCTCAACCGTGCGTCGTAGGAATCTGTAGCGAATGGCATTCGGGGCTGTGCCAGTGCTACGCCAGTGCATGGAGCACGAGGGCACGTACGCACGTTCACAACAGCTGCCGGTAACAGATGTTGTTGATGATGATGATGATGATTCCACAGACATGGCTCGTACCCACTCAGGAGGATCGGCCAAGAATCGATGACTTAATTAAGTAAGATTTTTTTAATATCGAAACCACCCACCAGAAAAAAGAATGAAAAAAGAAAAGACACCCAAGACAGAATGAAAGGAGTGCAATAATTCCTTGTCACCAGTGCAGATAAGACAATTATTTATTACCTTGAATAAAAATCAGCATGGTTAAACGATGCTCTTGTGTTCGTTGGAATTACTATTTTTTGCACGATTAACAATCACGCAATTAAAAGTTTAATTCTTTTACTTGCATTCAGGTACTTGCAAACTGCGTAGAAAACGTTCTCGTGGCTGAAGCCCAGATCGTAAGCACCGAAGGAAAGTATGTTTTCTATAGTGAAATACAGCCCCAGGCTAGCGAATGGGAGGACTAAGAATGTTTTCCTGAGCAATTTGTATCGGCGACATGATAAAAAATAGTGTTCTATTGTTTCCAATTCTGAACAAAAGTTGCATAGTGGTGATATCGCCAGACCAGCCCTATGTGAATAGAAATTTAACGGGGGGGACACGACATCTAAATCTGGTTATTATGGTTTCCAACTGTTTTGTAGTACACCAATGTCTTTTGCATGGAAATCTTAAGTGAGTAAATTCTGGCGTTGACAACACTGCTTCCATAGCGTCTGCACTGAGCGCAAGCTTTCTGTATCTTGTGGCCGTTATAGTGGCCACTTCGGGAAGAACTGATATTTCTGGCCCTTCCAATGCAGCTCGTGTAGAGAGTCGGCGGTTTCATTTACTTCTAAGCCGCAATGACCGGGTACCCATACTAATTTCAGTAGCTGCAGCTGAGGAGGAACTAGCATAAGGAGCGTCTTCAAGGCCATCGATTTTGTTGACGCCGTAATCGACGTACCTACTGACAGGGAATTCGTTATTATGATCAATTTTACATGTGTTGACGCGCCTCCTGCCCCTTTCAAAGGCGTATGAGCATTGCCTTCCCGAAATTCTTTGACGTGCACCTGAATCTATTTGCATTGGTATTTTGGAATTTCACACAACTGGGAATTAAACCTACGCACTCTAGAGTTTAGTAGTGAAACGTCTCAGCCGCTAAGCGACCCATGCGTTCATCAGTATTGCGTTCCAGAGGTAAAAGCGAAGAGGGCGCAGAATGGTGCCACCAAACAGCACTCTCCTGCGTATCCGTAATTGTGAGCTATGCACTACCAACCAGCGTGCCAGAAATTTGAAGTTACAATGTAAGATCAACAATTCACATTTTTTTTAAATTTGCACAACCGACATACACACAGGAAGATACAGACACCACGGGTGCAAAATTTTTGTTAGTTTCGCAGATGAAAATGCATTTTGATGTTATCAATAAGTTGCGAGTTTGCGCTCGTGGTGTCCGTTTCTTTTCGTCCGTGTGTATGTTGCGCCCGAGATAGCCCGTCAATCAGTACCAAATCACCCGATTTTCAGTACTCTTGCAACGTTACAGAATGTTATCTGAATGTCAATTCTGAATTTTACTAAACGTGACCAGATTGTTCATTCGTAATGTCACAGTACGTTACTATGCGTTTATGGTCGCTCAACTATGGCGTGATGGATGGAGCAGCTGCGGTTTTGCGGTCTTCAAGAAGTACACGAAATGACAAACTACGCTAAGTTTAATAGGATAAGAAACGAAATATATATACGAAAATGTACAGTCTAACGTGCCCTGGCCCTGACACCGCGATGTTTGGCCTTGTCATCTACGTCGGGGTCACCGAAACGGCTGCCGGATGACGAAGCCCACCCCAGCCGAAACACCTTAGGACAGCCACCGGGAACAGAGCGATCTGTGTCGCCGAAACCTGTCGAGGGGACCTGGAAGCTTTGTCATTCAGGAGGCTAAGCCGCGCCCTTCGTCATCCTCGTCATCGTCGCCGTCGTCTTCGTCGTCAGCGCACTGTAAGTCATCGCTAAGTCCTCGCTGCCCGTCCATCAAGCATTCAGATGCTCTTAGAATCAAGAGTGTGACTCGAGGTTCACCGGGCACGCAGGTCTTCCGGCACATGGAAAGGCTTCGGCCAGGCTTCTTTCTGACGGCGAATTCTTCGCGCCTTCTCTGCACGACGTCAGGGGCGGAGTCAGCGACAGCCCTGTGCTCCAGCGCCCGTTCAACGCAAGTGCGTCTCCCTTCCAGCGAAGATTTCGAGAGCGACTCCCCCGCCCTTGTCCAAACGCCTGATGCTACTGCCCGATGACGGTGATGCAGCCGAGTAGCGCATTATTCGCTGGGTGTTCTTCCCGCAGTTGTCGTCGTCGTCGTTGCAGATCCACCTCGATGCCGGCACACCGAAGGCTTGGTCCATGAAGGCTTGTTCCGGTCTTCAGAATCCTCGCACCGAGGCTTATCTTCATCAGCTTCCTGATGCATCGCGAGAAAGGCGCAGAGTTCTGGAATGTTTGCTTGCGCACTGTACGGTGATGACGCCAGTGGCGAAGTGTCGGGGCCTCTGCTGTTCCTGGTGCAACCCGAGAATGAAGACTTCGAGTGGGACCCCTTCTTCTTCCTTCTCGGCTTGGGCACGTTAGCGCAGTACCGGATGGCATGTCTCGGTCCTGGAGTTCGAGACTTCGATTGAGCGCCGCCGAGCGATTCAGTCGAGTTGGTACTGGCAGCCAGATTCCGAAGGTGAACGTCGTGAAACGGTTTGGCCGCGAGCACCAGGACGCGGAGCTCGAGCACGACCGCGCTTCGCAAGATTCGAGTAGTGAATGGACCGTCGGGGTCGTGCTAGTGCAAGGAGCACGAGGGCACGCAAGCACGCTAATGGCAGCTGCCGATGACCGCGAACGTCTTTCTCTTCTTCGAGAAATAGCGACATGTTCTTGGTTGCTTCGTTCCGGATGCCCTAAAAGAGCAGCTTGCTCCTGTTATTTCGGCTGATGCACTCCGATAGAATGTACCACTCCAATATTTTGCCCGCAGTTCATTACTTCGCGTTATTTAGCGGTCGCCTTCATTCAATGAAACTGCTACACAGCACAGTGTACTGTGCATCGATCACACGTGTAATAGGGGAGGGTTGGTACAAAGGCAACCTAATTCCTGACAAAGTGCCGTGACTCATCACGGTCACTACAGCGCACAAGGAGCATGTAAGACACGTATGTCGAAAAGTTCTAATTAAAGAAGCAGTCTAGGTTACTGAATTCTTGAAACAATTTTTGAAACATCGTTGAAAGAACGCTCATGCTTCCAGACCTGTCTGCCATAATCACTTTATAACCATGGTATATTGTAACATTATTCTTTCATTGCCACAGAGCAAATGATCTGTGGAAACACGCAGTTTTGGTGAACAACAAAGATTCAGGAAGAAGAACCAGGGAGCAGGAGACAAATTAAGTAAGCACAGGATGGTCCAACGCAGAATGCCGCGTTCAACCTGAACCTCAGAACACCTGCAGAAATCCCTAAAGGTAAAGGATGGGTAATGAATCGCTTAGCCTTCGCCGTTATACAGCCACCTTGAATTACTCTGCAATAAATATTTTTAAATATATTTGGCATGTGCGAGCTGTGCGCTAACTTTGCTCGAGTCTCCAAAAACTGCGCTTTACAAAAATCACCTGGAACTTGAACTGAGGACTATTTTAGGGGGGGGGGGCATTCAACCAAGTGGTAGATTCATCCAGAGTGTGAATAACAGTCTGGGACATCAACTCCACGAGAAAAATAAAAACACGACCCATCATGTTCCTTTCGTAGGCATTATTAACCCGAAACGTGACACGGTCCACCAGAGCAAAGCCGAGTAATCGCCTACGAGCACAAGTACCCTCGGGACATGCAGACATGCGGTAAGAAACAAACAGTATCCGCCTTTACTCGAATGTGCCTCGTTCGTTCGTCTCGTGGCGTGGCTCGGCAACAATTTCAAAACAGGGACGACGCCATCTTACGCAACTGAAAGGCTCCACTGTTTACACGTGTGCCATTATACAACACGCACTCGACGACGACGATATCTCCTCGTAATGGCGTATGAGATATCTTTCGAGACCAGAGATCCTTGAAGGAAGAAAAAAAACACTGGTAGGGGGAAAGTTTCATGTGACAAACTTGAAACCTATAGTGAGAAAAGGAAAAAGGGTGAGGGGGAGTTACAGTAGCCGTGTGAAGTTTAAAGAGACACTAAGAGAAAATCACTTGGTTTAGAATAATTAACGGCGCCCTAACTCTGATGTCATAAGTTTTCACTGTCATAAGTTCATTATTAGCAGAGGAAATTGAGGTTCCAGCTTCAATTTAAAATATCACACCGAAAAAGGAAAAATATAAAAATTGCAGAATGCTTTAGCTTCGCCTTCAAAAAAATCGAGTTAATTGATTCCTTTCGCCCTTTTTTCTTTCGTTTTTAGGGGCGAAACTCTTTATGGCGGCACCCATTCGTCCCTCGTAGCCATTGTAGAATGTAACAAGTATAACATTTTGACCTCTAAGGCGGTGCCGGTGAGAGATTTCTTTGTGCGTTTCTGAACAATAAAAAATAGTGTTCAATGTACATGCCAATGGCTGCTAATGGGGAATGAGAGAAAGGAGCATTCGGCTTTTAGTTAAAGCGCACGCTGCGTTCTCCATTAGTAGCCATTGGCATGTACATTGGGCACTATCTGACAGGAAAGGGTTGCTACGTTATACTCGCTGGGCGTACACAGTAAACCGATTCTGACACTTAAGGGTGTCAAAAAAGGTGCATACACCCTAAGCACACCCTTTCAGCACCCTATTCGCGTCTCAGCACCCCACAAGCGGAAACTAAAGGGTGGACACATCAGAAGGGTGGAAACTAGGGTGCAAAAAGGGTGAAACAACTAATGAGCACCCATTAGGGTGCACAGTCACCGACAAAGCTTTGTGAGTAACGTGGTCATAGAGCATAACCAACAGCATTTAGAGGTCCACTGGTTAGACACCATGGTCTCGTTATTAGCCCCACCGCAGTAACGGATATCTGATTAGCGATAGTTCCCGGCTGAACGTAAGTTCTGCACTGGTTCTTGCATTCTTGCTGCCTTTTTCTTGTCGCCGCACGGCCTGCGCTGACCAAGCCATGCGCTACAACCTCACTAGCCAATGGCGGAGTACGCAGCTTCTAGAGCTACAACAGGATTGTGACTTACACATATAGAGCTCTCGGCCTCGTTTGCGCCTAACATAGAAAACAAAGCTTGGTCCATGACAGTATATACAAATCATACATTTGTTGATACAAAGAAATACATACCAACAAGATCGTGGTAGATAAAACAGTTTTTGTGTTGTACAAATATTTGTTAACCTTACAATGTATCAGTTGAAACGTGTTACCAATTTTTATGGCGGGCTATGGACTTTGGTGTTCTAATAATATAACATTAAAGAAACGTTTTCTTCATTTTGTTCATAGAAATACTCTCCAAAGTAAGTTAAAATGAGCCTTGACTTAAACATTTTCTTAAAGAAAATTCACTAAAGACAGCTAAAATATTGTTTGCCAACTAATAAGCTTATTTTGTTGTGACAAATTTTGCTTGCTGCCTGTACTTTGTACTAATATACAACCGCTTTACTACTGTTTTTAACAGCCAGCTTAACCACTCAACAAATATACAGATGTTAACAAGGTATCGGTATAAGAAATACACAAGCAAGCAAACGTTTCAAAATTTGCGCGCTCTTTCACATTTCAAATTTTGCGCAAGTACGCGTTATGTGATTTTGTCATTTTCAAAGGTAAGAAATATTCTATGCAATACATACTAGCGTATCTTCTTTTTTCATTATTTTTACTTACAATTTAAGCAGAAGTAATCTTTTTATTTATCACATCAAAAATTATGTGCGCAAATGCGGATCGGTGGCGTCAGTAGGACAGAAATGGCGGTATCTTCCTGGAGGCCACGACAGCCGTGTGCCGAGCGTTTAAAGTCGATTTTTTATGTTGTCAAAGTGTGCTTGCGCTGTCTTTTGTGTTCTGTCGATGCTGCTTGTTACGAAGATGCAGTTCGACCACCACCACTACCACCACCACCACCACCATCACCACCAGCAGCAGCAGCAGCAGCAGGCGCCTCCGATTCTCCTGCCTCCACGAGACCCCGCAACCTTCTCGGGCACAGGCAAGGACAAGGTGAATGTTGAAGACTGGGTCGCTTTGTACGAGCGCGTGAGCGAATACTATAGGTGGGACCCTACGTTGATGCTGGCCAACGTTGTATTTTACTTGCGCGATACGGCGCTCACTTGGTATGAGACGCATGAGTCGGAGTTGACCAGCTGGGACGTTTGCAAACTGAAGCTTCTCGAGTTATTCAGAAGCCATTTGGGCGACAGCAGGCCGCGAGGAAAGACCTGGAATGTCGCGTGCGGACATCGACAGAATTATATGTATCTTACATACAGAACATATTGGGCCTCTGTCGAATGGTGGACGAGAACATGAGCGAAACTGACAAAATCGCTCACATAATAAAGGGAATTGCCGATGACGCCTTCCATCTGTTGAACGTTAAAGATTGCGCCACCGTCGACATGGTTGTGAAGGAATGTCAGCACTTCGAGCACGCCAAGAACCCTCGCATAACCCGCCAGTTTGCGCGTCTGCCTAATCCTGCAGGCACTTCAACCTGCGAAGACAGTCTCAAGTTCACGTAAGCTACATCGTCCGAAAATGTCACCTGAATCGTTCGCCGCGAACTCGAAGCAATGGCTCCTGCAGCCATTGTGCCGAAGGTACTCAAGACAACGCATCCACCGTCTCCCTCATCCAAGCCGTCGTTCGCCAAGAAATAGCAAATCTCGCCATCGCACCTGTTTGCGCTGTTCGCACTGCCGAGAGCTCAGCTTCTGTTAACCTAATTGTGGTGTACCCTTCACGCTACCCTTCCCGCTACCGGAACCCTGCTGAATGGAGAACGTTGGATAAGAGACCGATCTGCTTTCACTGCTCTCTCGCCGGCCACATTGCGCGCTACTGTCGCAAACGTTGGACATCGAATTCATCTTGGAACACTGGGATATGGCATCGCTTTGAAGGCAATTCTCGCCGCTTTTCTACGCCGTACGATCCACAGCCTGCTCCTACTAACGTTCAGGGCCGAAGGTTCAGCCGGTCACCATCACTCCAAGGCCGTCGATCTCTCTCGCCGATGATTTCTCGATCCAGGTCCTCCGCACGACATGGGCCCTCAACCTCGGGAAACTAGACCATGCAGCTCCCGGAGGTGACGCTGCATTAACGACCAGGTCTGCAAACTCTCTGTTGACAATTTCTACACGACGCAATAATTTGGGCCTTTTGGTTGATGACGTTACCCTTACAGCCCTCATAGACACTGGTGCACAAATTTCAGTCATGAGCGCTGCTCTCTGTATTAAACTTTGAGAAGTGATCACGCCTCCTATTAAGTGTGCAGTAATGCTTGCCGATGGGAGCACATCTACCGTTCTCGGCATGTGCACCTCTCGCGTGTGTATTGCTGGGCGCCAGATGGTCGTATTGTTCACCGTGCTTGAGCAGTGCCCACATGACGCGATTCTCGGTGTCAACTTTCTCTCTGCGCACTCCGGCCTTATCGACTGCTCGACGGGTCTTCTTCAGTTGGAACTACCTTTTGACGCCGCTGTTTCCCGTGATGCTGAAAGCCGCCTTTGTGCCACCGAGTTCCTGCATCTTCATCCACAATCCGCGACTTACGTGCAGCTCTTGTGTGATCAGCCTGTGCGCGATGGTGAATATGTCGTTTCACTTATTACCGACGTTATGCTAAGGCAATCCATTGCTGTCCCGCACACCATGGTGAGAGTACACCACAACCAGACCCATATGTTTCTTTTGAACTTTGGTTTCTCCACGCACGGGCTGCCTTCTGGTATTAAACTAGGCGTGATATCGTCGTTGCAAGAGTGTGATATTTCTGAACTTTCGGCTCAGCAACCTACTCCGCACGTCAACTTGCTCACTGCGCCCAACCTGTCAAGCATTGACATTGCCAAAATGATAGCGCCAGATGTTTCGCCATCCGACGCACAAGACCTCCAACGTCTGTTGACATCCTATGCGGACATATTTGATCTTGACAACCGCCCTTTAGGCCAGACATCAGTTGTGACCCATCACACCAACACCAGCGATGCCAACCCAATTCATCGCTGCCCTTACCGCGTCTCTGCTGCCGAACGCTCTGTCATCCAGAAAGAGGTCAAGAAAATGCTCACCAAAGGCGTCGTCGAACACTTATCTAGTCCATGGGCATCCCCAATCGTGCTTGTCAAGAAGAAGGACAACACATGGCGGTTTTGCGTCGACTATAGACATCTCAATAAGGTCACTAAGAAGGACGTTTACCCCTTACCAAGAATAGATGACGCGCTTGACTGCCTTCATGGCGCAAAGTTTTTCTCGTCCATTGACCTTCGATATGGCTATTGGCAGATCGCTGTTGACCCACTGGACCAAGAAAAAACAGCATTTGTAACCCCCGATGGGTTATACCACTTTAAAGTAATGCCGTTTGGGCTTTGTAATGCGCCGGCCACCTTTGAGCGCATGATGGATTTCCTTCTGTGCGGCTTCAAATGGTCCACATGCTTATGCTACTTAGATGATATAATTGTTTTTTCACCGATGTTCGCAAGCGATCTTGAGTGACTGTCCTTTATTCTCCAAGTATTCCGCAACGCTGTTCGCCAGCTGAACTCCTCCAAATGCCGTTTCGGCCTTCGCGAAATAACTGTACTGTGTCACCTCGTTAACCCATCTGGGGAACAGCCCGATCTGGAGAAAATTTGCGCAGTGACTCAATTTCCCGTGCCCTCTTCCAAAGCTTGGAAGAGGGCACGGATGTCCCTTTGGATGTCCAAGAGGGCACGGATGTCCCTTTGGATGTCCAAAGCTTGGAAGCTTTGGACATCCAAAGGATGTCCAAAGCTTGCTTGGTTTGTGCTCCTATTTTCGCCACTTCAACCAAAATTTTGCCGATATTGCGCGGCCTCTCATCGAGTTTCTTAAAAAAGACGTCCCATTTACTTGCAATTCGCCTAAAAGTGCTGCATTTTTGGCGCTCATTGCAGCCCGCACGACTACGCCAATATTAGGCCACTTCGATCAGACTGCCCCGACAGAAGTTCGTACGGACGCGAGTGGCCACGGAATTGGTGCTGTTTTAGCTCAGCGTCTGCATGGACGTGACTGTGTCATCACCTACGCCAGCCGCCTATTATCCCCTGCCGAGAGGAACTATTCGATCACGGAAAGAGAGTGTCTTGCTCTTGTTTGGGCTGTCGCTAAATTTCGCCTGTACCTCTTCATCCACAGTTTTACTGTTGTAACTAATCATCATGCACTCTGCTGGCTTTCCTCGCTCACGGAACGTCTCGGTCGTTGGTCTCTCCGCCTCCAAGAATACACCTTTTCGGTCGTGTATAAATCTGGTCACCTCCATCAAGACGCCGACAGCCTGTCACGGTATCTAGTGGATCCACCAAACGCCACAGAGAGAGCTACTGAGGCTTGCGTCTTATCAATATCAGACTTTCTTGATATCACTTCTGAGCAACGCCGTGACCCGGATTTACTTCTCATCATAGAAAGCCTGAGTTCCGCTCTTCCACCCACTTCTCTGAACTTGTATTTCCTTCATGAAGGTGTTCTTTAGCGCCACAACATGCGCCCTAATGATCCTGACCGCCTTCTCGTCGTGCCTTCCCATTTGCTTGTAGATGTTTTCCGACAGCTTTACAATAAACCTGCCGCTGGTCACCTGGGAGTCACCCGCACTTATGATCTCGTCCGGCGCCGTTTTTTCTGGCCACGCCTATATTGCTCTGTGCAAAAGTATGTCGCCAGCTGCGACCTTTGTCAACGTCGAAAACGACCATCATCACTTCCAACTGGTCTTTAACCCTATTGAGATCCCTGCTGAAAAATTCTACCGCGCAGGGCTCGACCTTCTCGGGCCATTTCCCACTTCTGCATCCGGGAACAAATAATTGCCGTGGCGACCGATTAGCGACACGTTACGTGATCACCCGCGCTCTTCCAACCAGCTGCGTTACCAATGTCGCCGACTTTCTACTGCATGACATCATTTTGCATCACGACGCTCCTCGACAGCTTGTTACTGACCAAGGCCTGTACTTTTTGTCTCGTGTCGTCCAGGATATCGTACGTTCTTGTTCCACAAACCACAAGTTCACAACGGCATACCATCTCAAACTAATAGACTTACAGAGCGCCTTAATCGCACTATCACCGAAATGTTGTCAATGTATGTTTATCCAGACCACATTGATTGGGACGCAACGTTACCCTACGTCGCCTTCGCTTACAACTCCTCCAGACATGACACCGCAGGCTATTCCCAGTTCTACCATCTTTATGGACGTGAACCCTCTTTTCCTCTTGATACACACCTTCCCGCTGGTTCAAGCTCCCCTGTCACATACGTCCGCGATGCCACAGCGCGAGCCGACGCAGCACGACAGATTGCCCGACAACGACTCTTACTTTCGCAAGCCTCTCAGAAAGATCAATACGATCGTCACCACCGCGAAGTTTCGTATGCACCAGGTTATCTCGTACTCTTGTGGACCCCAAGTCGTTACATCGGCCTCTCAGAAAAACTTTTATTTCACTATGACGGACCATACAAAGTCCTGCGCAAGATCACCAACCTCACCTACGAGATACAGCGAGTCGTCGACGAAGCGCACTCAATGCCACCACCATCCACTGTTGTGCACGTCGTAAGACTGAAGCCTTATGTGTCACCCAAATCTGCCCTCTTGTGACAAGCGCCGGGTCGGCGCTTTAACGCCGCGGGGTAGTGCCACAAGGCAGTTGTGGGATTGGGGCATAAAGCGGTAGATTGTCCCTGCCTGAAAGAAAAGACAACGAAGTGGATAGAAACTGGTCGCAGCCCACCAGTGTGCAAGGCATTTTCGTCACGTGTAATCGTCGTAAATATCTGTAAACATACGTTTCCTTGTAAGAATATTATATCTGCTGGCTCTTTTCCTAAAATTTTGGGACACATTATGTACGTAGTACCGTGTAACATGCAAAGGTCATTGGTCATTCTGTTTTTATTTTGGTCCTGTTTCCTTGAACTTTGCTTTCTGCAGGAGGGTTTCGCAAACGACTGTTATGATGCTGTTGGGGTATTGGCTGGTGCTATCAGCCCAAGAGTGCTACGAATGTTCTGCCTTTTGATAGTGGGCATTCAGAACTGGTGAAAGGAAGAATTGACACCACAAGTATTCAGGCCACCCTTCAGAAGTCATGTTAGTACAAGGGTGAGGTCAGGCTTAAAAACCAGATTAAAAGACAAAAAGATGCTGGATATTCCAACAGAACCATCACAGCCGTTTGTGAAACCCTCCTGCAGAGAGTAAAGTTAAAGAAGACTGGACCAACAAAAAAACAGAATTACCAAAACATTTGCATGTTATACCACATAACGTGTCTCACAATTGAAAGAAATAGCCAGCAGATATCATAACAACGTGTTGTTTTGCACTCCTTGCAAGCTTTTAAAAGTGTGCCTACTAAACAGCAGCAGGAATAGTTAATCATGCACCATTCGTCACGAGAATACGTTTACTTAATGTCATTTTAAAGTTTCTAGAAGTATTTTTCTATCAGGAAGACCAATGATCAGTGCATCACTGCACATTTACTTTTTCTCTCCGAGTGGGAGTATTCTTTTCTCAGTTAAGATTATTTTGTAGTGGTCACACGTGTCATCGCGCATGAGCACTGTTCTTGTACTTCGTATAAAGGTGCTCGTAGCACATTCATCAAATTCAGTTGACAGTCAGTGCTCTTTCCTATCCTTTCTATCTCTTCCTGAAGATGTTACGCTGTGACTAGCACACAACCACGATGAACCAAATTGCCCAACTTAAACTCTTGTTACTTAACACGTAGACCGAGTTTCATATAGAAAAAAAGCGCTGCTTTTAAAATGAAATTTTTCACACACAACACCTAGACGGCATTCCAGGAAGTTCAGAAGGCAGCCACTTGACCAAATATTTTTCCCCTCCTAAATATTCCAGAGGTTCACTATTTTTAATGCAGCGCGAGTTTTTTAAATACACTTGAGATGGTCGCCAAAATGGCTGGGACATTCGGCATAAACTGACCCAGCTGTGTCATTAGCCGTAATTATGCATTACCTCTTTTTTTGTGTCCTGACTCAGTTTTGTGTTCGTTTTTAGCTTATTCTATTTCTGATCATTGTATTGGTTTTTTAAGTATTCGCTGAAGGTATATGTGCGAAAACCCATATATGTTTGCTTGTACATCATTTCTCATAACCAATTGTTATACATCCAGGAATACAAAGCTTAAACCACTGTGATTGTATACATTTGAAAACACTATCAGTATATATTTTCGTGTGCATCACTTCTTGAGAACGATTGTGTACATGAAGGCGTATATAATGAAATAATGGTGATTGTACATATTTGAAAGATTTATAAGTATATATTTGCCTGTATTCCTTTGCTATTAACCAATTGTGTACATGAAGGAGTATTAAACTGGAAAACACTGGGATTGTAGATACCTGAAAGAATAATAGGGATATATTAGCGTGTATTTTATTTGTAGTCTCTATGTACTTGAAGCAGTATACTAAACTGGAACCAGCGTAATTGTATGTTTCGAAGAATTGTCAATAAAGTGAAACTGAAAAAATATAATAAACATTTGAGGTGTTGTGTGTGTAGTGTACGTATACGTGAACAAGTTACACATCTTGTGACAAAGTTGTGTGGCAGAAGAAAAGTTTATAAATTTTATTTGCATAATAAATAAATGCAACATGCAAGGGCAGCAAGGCATAGTTTTCTGTAACACGCATTATGCATATAATGTGAAGTATGTAGAGATCCAGCAGAAGTTCATACACGATTGTACGTGTTTATATTTTGGCCCACACGCAATGAATGGAGCTCGACTGGTGGCGCACCATTGATAATCAAGACCACTTTCTTCAAGTAGTGTGTAATCAGTGCATGCTGACATCTATTAGTGCAGTCTGAAAGAATACTGGCACCCCTGCCATGGGCACTCAACACCCTTGTGCAGCCTTCTCGTACCCTCCTCAGTAGGTATTAAAGAAGTGAAGGACATTGAAGGCACCCTTCTTTAAGTGTGGTTTTGTAACACCCTGCAGTTTTTTACATGTACACCCTATTCTGAGGGTGCACGGAAAAGCACCCTTTTTGGAAGGTGCTGAAATAACTCCCTTAAAGTGTCGTTCATGGGACAAGCTCATTTACACCCTTCTGGGTGTAAAAATTTTTACTGTGGACGATGGCCTTAAACGAAGGCAGTGCAGCACACCATGAGGTGCGCAATTCTCTCAATGCATCCGTTTGTAGATGCAGTGTAATACCATTCAATTGTAGCAAATTTCGGAAGGAGGGGGCGTAGGGGGGGGACTATCATAGCGTCGATTAAGAAAAAATGAGAGGTTTGCCCTAAGAGTTGTCTCAGAAAATAAATAAATCAATGTGTGATTTCTTTAGGCATCGTTACTTTCTCCCCACTATGTCTCCTTAGGGCGAGTGTCCTAATGTCTCCTAAAAGCGAAGAAAGCTTTGCGAAGGAGCCTACAATGAACTTTTTCCTAAACCTCTTTGCGTTTTGTATTTTACATAAAATTAACTTCATGTTCAACTTCACTTGGTATTACTTACTTTATGCCAACGAACTCCATCTTTTTCTCTTTATGTCAGCTTTTTTCGAAATTTTTAGTGAAAAACATAGCAGTTCTTGCTGTAATTTACGGCGTTGTAATCATTCTTTTTTTCTTTTCCCCGTGATCCCTGATGATGTTTCTACAGCAATCAAAAGTCTCAAAGAAACCGGCCCTGGTATAGATAAAATCTCAGCACGACACTTAAAACTTGCAGTAGACATTATTTCTGAACCACTTTCCATAATTATAAACCTTGCGTTCAAGCATGGCAGTTTCTCTACTTCTCTAAAAACAGCTAAAGTGCTTCCGATCTTTAAAAAGGGTGACAAGCAATCTATTTCCAACTATCGCCCCATCTGTATTCTTTCTTCTCTGAGCAAAGTCATCGAAAAACTGTTAATAACTCGGCTAAACAAGTACCTTAATAAATTTAATATACTGAAGCCCTGTCAATTTGGCTTTCGCGCTGGAAGTTCTACTAACCTTGCTATTCTTTCCCTATCAGACTTCATCAAACACTCCATAGACGCAGGATTTCTAGTAGGGTCAGTTTTTTTAGACTTCACAAAGGCATTCGATACCATCAATCATCTCATTTTATCCAAGAAACTCGAATCATACGGTATTACAGGTCCATCCCTCAAATTTTTAAACAGTTACCTCCTTAACCGAAAGCATACTGTTTACATATCGGGCTCATTTTCTTCTACTAAAACAATAAATCAAGGGGTTCCTCAAGGGTCATTACTGGGTCCTTTACTTTTTTTACTTTACATTAATGACCTTCCTGACATTATACACATGGCTCACTGCGTTTTATATGCTGATGATACTACCATTTCCATTGCTGATAGATGTATTGACAATGTCACTAATAAATTAAATGCTGTACTTTGTAGTGTGTCAAAATGGTGCCAGGAAAATTTCTTAATCATTAATCCAAAGAAATTTAAGTTTATGGTTTTTAGATCAGCTCAACGCAAGTTAACTTCGTCACCACAGCTCACAGTTGACTCTCATTTGATCAATATCAGCAACAGTGTATCTTTTCTTGGCGTTCACCTCGACTCTAACCTTAACTTCGCTCTCCATATTGCTCACATTAGAAAAACGGCAGCATTCGGCATTCGCGCATTACTCAAAGCTCGCTCATATTTGTCTCATAAAGCACTCCTTTCACTTTACTTCGCATTCATTCATTCTCATATCACTTATGGCATCGCATCATGGGGGAATACTTACCAGTGTCATCTTTCATCCGTACAACATCTACAAAATCGAGCTATTCGCGCTATTTTTAACTGCTCTCGCGACAGTAGCGCCGCTCCCCTTCTCCAATGCAATAAAATCTTAACTGTTAACTATCTATTCAGGTTTAATCTAATTATGTTTTTGCATAAACAAATAAGAAATCAACTTTCAACTAATTTAATTGATCCTAAAATGTTAGTTAATACTAACACAACCAGGTTCGCGGCTAATAATAACTTTTTACTTCCTAAGGTTCGTACTAACTATGGTAAATCATCTTCTCTCTTCTGTACCATCACCATATGGAATAATTTGCCAACTTCGCTAAAATGCAAAGTTTCTTTATTTTCATTTAAAAACTCATTAAAAGAGTATCTGTTAAATAGTTGATCTATCATCTTCTTTGTGTTGTTTTGTGCTGTATTATTTGTTTTTTTATTCCATGCCTTTTTGTTTTCATTGTGCTTTATATATTTTTGCTTCTACGATTCTAACAGCTGCTTGTGCTTTTATTATTTGTAATGATCACCGAGGGTCCCGTTGCAGTCTTGTACTTTGAGACCCTCTTCTGTATATTTTATTCCCTGTAACATACTTTATGACATGATAATAAACTGACTGATTGATTATTACGGTGCGAAAAGTAAGAAATCTGGAAAAAATAAAGAAACAAAAAAAAATGATTGCAAGATTGCATGGATCATCCAAAAATGACACTAAAGGAAGCCCGATTGTGGTTTTTGCACGCCAAGATGACAACCACGCAGTGCTGCGAACAAACAATGTGAGTCAATCGGCACGTGTCACTAGCTTTTCGTACAACAAACTTTCAGGATCAATAAAAGAATGCAAGCACCGATCCAGAACTGGTCGTGCAACACCCATCGTTACGGAAAGTATTTTTTTACCAAATCAACGGCATAATAGCGAATGCTGAAGCGTAGATAATGCACAACTATGTGCCTGTTCGATGTTCTTGTTCAAGTGCTCATGTTCTGTAGTACCATGGCCGTGGTAGCGCACGCACTCACATACATGAGACACCAGATATTGCTGGAGGTCACGTCTGCTTCGATGGATGGGCGACCGATAACACGCCGTTGACGTGCAACGCGATCTTCAGAGGCCGTGCAGGATCGAATTGCCCTGGGTAATGGGATGTACAACGCCGTGTGGTGAAATCACGGAACCCTGGCTTTACCCTTCCATGCGCCACTTTGGTTGGAGTCTGCTGTGCGTTCCTAACTTTAAAGCTATTGTTAACTGCGGTGCTTGTAAGAACATGCTCGTAAAATACTCAAACAAGTCAGAATTTCTCTTAGGTTGATCTATTTAGGCCTGATGCGATACCTTCAACTATACATGTTATCAGCTAAGGAAAGAACGAAATAGATGAAAATAGAAGGGGTTGTTTATCAATTTTATTTCCAAATACTGTTGACCGTTATGGCGGTAACAAAGTGGGTACAGTGGGTACAGCATATGTTAATATAGAAGACAAATATGCACAACGTATTGTAATAAAGGCTGAAGTTAAAAATTCACAAAGAAAATTTTTTTTTCCTAAAATGCTGTTAATGAAAATGTCCATACATATATTGTAATGGTGGTATTATGCGCAATATGAAGTAACTACACAATGTATTTTCGAACAACATGGCAATATATGTATACTGCTGTAGCAACACTCAATATTCACGACATATTTCTAAGCTTTCTATGCTCTTCAAATTAAGTACCGGTACTAGCAACTGATACCACTCTTTTACTGTTCGTGGAAAAAAAGTAATACGCGTACACATCAAGATTGCATTTCTGAACTGGAAACACAAATCGATTGCATGATCTGACATTGCTGGAGGGCCTGGGAACAAGATAAGATTTAGATTTGCGACGCACAATAATAATGAGAAGTAACAGTCAATGAAAGGAAGGGAAGTAACGGGGAGTTTATTAGAAGTAGTTGCATTGTAACTGAAAAGAAATAAAAGTAGACGAAAGCATAACTTGTCGCCAGCAGAGAAAGAACCTGCGATATTTGCGGACTGCGTCTAATGCTCTACCACAGATTTATGGTGACGATCTTCACCCACCCACATTGTGGGGCATACATGTACATTAAACGCGAGAGGAGCGTCAGTCAACGCATTTACGGCAAGGCAAGTTGATAGAAGTCAATCATTTAAACCTGCTGTTTGTATGGTAGTATGCTAGTACTTACGGTACGCTTGTTTGATTCGCAAGAAGTTATCAGATATATAATTAGGTTCACCGTTATGGAAAAAGCTTCCTTTAGAGGCCTTGTTATACTGCGGCAAGAAGTAGTTGCGTGGCAGTTTCTGGTTTCCTTTTATTTACATTGTACGGTAAAATTTAGGCGGCATGCCAGTTGTTGCACTGTATTTGCTTAGGCACGAAGCAGTCCTTTGACGAGGCTCAGTCGAAGCGTACATCCACATATGCCCCGACCGCCCAGAAACGGCCGTGTACCCGCAACAGATTACTGAGTGATTCTCGTTCCGATTAGCCCTAGTCAATAAAATGAGCCTCCATGTGGGCGACGAAGGGGTAGGGGTGGAAATGTCGTTGTGACGACCCTCCCTCGCCCCGACTGCCTCACGACACTTTCGGCATGCGCATGGATGGGTCTCTTCCTCTACTCAGCGGGGCAATACGACCCCTCGCAACAGTTTGGCTTGCGGTTCAGCAGTGTACTGTTCGCGCACCTAAAACTCGCCGCGAAGTGGCGTGCATTGCACCAACCCCTTCAATTCTACAAATTATCGCTAGCGAGATGATGTACGCACGCCATTTGCTGAATATATTGGAAGACATTTTTTGTTTAGCAACATTGCTGCCAGATAGCGTTCCTGTCTCACATAGCACCTTCGGAATTCCATTTGTGTATTTAGGAGAATTGGAAAATGATTTAGAGTACTAAGTGTCTTACTATGGGATAGCATAAATCAGTTCTGTGGACCTCACACTTGTTGAGGGTGGCAATAGCGATTGTTAATAGCGCCCACTGCTAATCCAGTGGGAGCTAATATTGCAGTGAGCACTGTTAACTATATTATATTAGTGCAATAGCACCAACTGTGAAGGGTGGCAATAGCAATTGTTTCGCGCATAACATCGAATGAATGCTTTATTTACTCCCTCCAGGCAATAGACTGTCGTCATACGATGACATTTGCATTGAAACAAGCAGATACGAGGCCAATGTTTTTTTCGTCGATTTCACAGATCCTCTCGGCATTATATGTAGTCGCAAAGTCACAAGTCACCCTATGTGTCCCCATAGCGATGTCAATATAATGTCAAGGTAACGTAACAATGTTTGACAATTTGTGACGGTGAGATCACCTATAATTATGGCGTGACCACGTGATGGTGAATCGTGGATTCCTCTGGGTGGATGCCAATGGTCTCATTTCCCGTTTGATGGGGCAACTAAATATTTTGGCTCCTTAACTGCTGTACTTTATGCCTCAAGGCCCGCTTGTGATGAATAAAAACACCGTAGTGGATGACTGGGGGTAACTTCTACCACATGGGTTTTCTTAACTTGAAAAAGAATTACACGGCCTTCAATGCAGGTCATCCTTATGAAAATGCGTGCGCTCTGGCCAGGGACAGAATTTTCATTTCTTGAGATCTGTTGCATCTCTAGTATCATAGCTTTAAAAAGGAATAGACCACGATTTTGTTGTAGCCTGTATTCATAAGAATGCTCCTCGTGACTGAACTTTGTCTTTGAAGTTACAGGTGAAACTTCTTATTTTGCAGTCAGTGAAGTTTAGTGGGATGATGGATACAATAGCGAACTTTAGATGTGACTAGGAAATTGAGTCATTGAGTAGCTAAATAAACGTGATAACATTTAGGTGCCTCATTTATGTGAACTTTATCATAACATTGCAAAACAATTCTTCGCCTAAATGTATTTTTCCGTTTTTTGTGGTAAACTAGTGAAAAACAAAAAAAACGACAGAGACTAAAAGAAGTAGCTTGCTATTTCAAACGTAATCATATTTCTTTTTGGCACGTAAAACCACAGTTTATGATAAATGGAACATTCATCCAAGCGAACTTAAAGATTTCATCTGTGTTTTTCGCGTTTCTTTGTTTCATTTATTGTTTATCTGCAATTCCTTCAGTGCCCAGCCACGGTGGTCTAGTGGCTAAGGTACATGGCTGCTGACCCGCAGGTCGCGGGATCGCATCCTGGCAGTGGCGGCTGCATTTCCGATGGAGGCGGAATATTGTTGGCCCGTGTGCTCAGATTTTGGTCCATGTTGAAGAACCCCAGAAATCTAAACTTCCGGAGCCCTCCACTACGGCGTCTCTCATAATCCTACGGTAGTTTTGGCACGTTAAACCCCACATATCAATCAATCAATCAATCAATTCGTTCAGTATGACAAAGTTGTAAAAACAAAAAGAACGCTCTAATCACTACCAGTCTCAGCAAAAAAACTCATGACGGCCTTCAAATATACGGGAAAGAAAGGGTAGCACTCTGCACATAAGACCGAAGAATGCGCTGCTCATTTAAATAAAGTGACCATCGCAGCGAATAATATGCGTGTGGATCTTTACGTCGAATGCAGTTTCTCGGACTACCCGCACACAGAGTACAATCAATCGAGCCATCCTGTAAGCGTTTTCAGTTGTGACGCTTTTTTCTTAGAAAAGAATTCGAAATATTTGAAAAGAAACGGTGAACAGAACGTTTCTTGTTTTGGATTTTCTGAAGAAAGAAAACCAGTTCAAGCCTTCTTAGCAGTTATCTTAATATTTTTGGTTGATTGTCGCTGCAAGTATATTTCGTCAAAATGGCAATAGAGAAAAAGGCGAAGCCTTACCAACAACAAACAAACAAAAGGGCGAAGCCTTACCAAACAACAACGCAAACAGAATATTTAGATAGACAGATAGATAGATAGATAGATAGATAGATAGATAGATAGATAATAGATAGATAGATAGATACGCTAAGTGCGCTGACAAATGCTTCGCATTTAATAATGTAATCTTGCCCTCTGTCGTGTAAAAGTTGCTTAATGAACTGTAATACTTCAAGAAGAATTGTCACATTCGAGAAACCTCGCCTGAAACGGTGTTTTTGTTCTCCTACTAGATTGTATTTTTTTAGAAATGCTGTCAAGTGCTTAGTAAGTAAGTGCTCCAGTGCTGCACAGCACGTGCTTGTAAAGACAAAAGCCTGTAGTTGGTTTACACAGTATTTAGCTCCTCCTTTATGAATAATTACTACCTTAGCACATTTGATGTCATTAGGAACCTCACTGTCACACATAGATTTTGTAAATATATAAATGGCATTGGGACATGAAGCGGTAGAGGGTCTCTGTCTGGAAGAAAAGACTATGAAGTGGATAGAGACTGGTCGTAGTCCGCCAGTGTGCCAGGCATTGTCGTCGCTTGTAAACGTCGTAAATATCTGCAAATATACGTTTCCTTGTAAGATTATTGGTGGAGGTGCTGGGTACGCCTACCTGGCTTTCCCGGCAAACCAACACGGAACTTTGGAGTGGTCGCCACCTTCATTTTCCTGCAATGGCTCAACAGGCCCACCCACAAGAGCAACAGCAGCCGCAGCAGCTGCCTCCTCTTATTCTCCTGCCTCCACGAGACCCCGGAACCTTCTCGGGCACAGGCAAGGACGAGGTGAATGTTGAAGATTGGGTCTTGTCTTGTCTTGTCTCCTAGGAGATCTTGGCTCATACCCAGATGGGGATTGGCCACACTGTATCTCATAATAGATCAATTTTTTACAACGCTTGCTAAAAAAAATGTACGAGCGCGTGAGCGAATACCATAGGTGGGACCCCACGGTAATGCTGGCCAACGTTGTATTTTACTTGTTGGATACGGCGCTCACCTGGTATGAGACGCATGAGTCGGAGTTGACCAGCTGGGACGTTTGGAAACTGAAGCTTCTCGAGTTATTCAGCAAGCCATTTGGGCGACAGCAGGCCGCGAGGAAAGACTTGGAATGTCGCGTGCAGACATCGACAGAATTATATGTATCTTACATACAGAACATATTGGGCCTCTGTCGAAAGGTGGACGAGAACATGAGCGAAACTGACAAAATCGCTCACATATTAAAGGGAATTGCCGATGACGCCTTCACTCCGTTGAACGTTAAAGATTGCGCCACCGTCGACATGGTTGTGAAGGAATGTCAGCACTTCGAGCACGCCAAGAACCCTCGCATAACCCGCCAGTTTGCGTGTCTGCCTAATCCTGCAGGCACTTCGACCTGCGAAGACAGCCTCAAGTTCACGCAAGCTACATCGTCCGAAAATGTCACCTGAATCGTTCGCCGCGAACTCGAAGCAATGACTCCTGCAGCCATCGCTGCCGAAGGTCCTCAAGGCAACGCATCCACCGTCTCCCTCATCCAAGCCGTCGTTCGCCAAGAAATAGCAAATCTCGGCATCGCACCTGTTTGCGCTGTTCGCACTGCCGAGAGCTCAGCTTCTGTTAACCTAATTGTGGTGTACCCTTCACGCTACCCTTCCCGCTACCGGAACCCTGCTGAATGGAGAACGTCGGATAAGAGACCGATCTGCTTTCACTGCTCTCTCGCCGGCCACATTGCGCGCTACTGTCGCAAACGTTGGACGTCGAATTAATCTTGGAACACTGGGACATGGCGTCACTTTGAAGGCAACTCTCGCCGGTTTTCTACTCCGTACGATCCACAGCCTGCTCCTACTAACAATCAGGGCCGAAGGTTCAGCCGGTCACCATCACCCCAAGGCCGCCAATCTCTCTCGTCGATGATTTCTCGACCCAGGTCCCCTGCACGACCTGGGCCCTACACCTCGGCAAACTAGACCATGCAGCTCCCGCAGGCGACGCTGCATTAACGACCCGTTCTGCAAATCCTCTGTTGACGATTCCCACTCGCCGCAATATTTTGGAACTTTTGGTGGATGACGTTACCGTTACAGCCCTCATAGACTCTGGTGAACAAGTTTCAGTCATGAGCGCTTCTCTCTGTATTAAACTGCGAAAAGCGATCATGCCTCCTAATAAGTGTGCAGTAATGCTTGCCGATGGGAGCACATCTACCGTTCTCGGCATGTGCACCTCTCGTGTGTGTATTGCTGACCGCCAGAGCATCGTATTGTTCACCGTGCTTGAGCAGTGACCACAAGACGTGTTTCTCCTTCTAGACTTTTTCTCTGCGCACTCCGCCCTTATCGACTGCTCGACGGGTCTTCTTCAGTTGGAGCTGCCTTTTGACGCCCCTGTTGCCTGTGATGCTCAAAGTTGCCTTTGTGCCACCGAGTTCCTGCATCTTCCACCACAAGCCGCGACTTACGTGCAGCTCGTGTATGATCCGCCCGTGGGCGATGGTCAATATGTCGTTTCACCTATTATCGACGTTGTGCTAAAGCATTTTATTGCTTCCCTGCACACCGTGGTAAGAGTACGCCACAACCAGACCAATTTGCCTTTTTTGAACTTTGGTTTCTCCACGCACGTGCTGCCTTCTAATATTAAACTAGGCGTGATATCGTCGTTGCAAGAGTGTGATATTTCTGAACTGTCGGCTGATCAACGTACTCCGCACGTCAACTTGCTCACTGCGCCCAACCTGTCAATCATTGACATTAACAAAATGATAGCGCTAGACCTTTCACCCTCCGAAGCACAAGACCTCCACCGTCTGTTGACTTCTTACGTGAACATATTCGATCTACATTCTGCCAGATATCATTTGTGACCCATCACATTAACACCGGCGATGCCAACCCAATACATCGCTGCCCTTACCTTGTCTCCGCTGTCGAACGCTCTGTCATCCAGAAAGAGGTCGAGAAAATGCTCGCCAAAGGCGTCGTCGAACACTCATCTAGTCCGTGAGCATCCCCGGTACTGCTTGTCAAGAAGAAGGACAACGTGTGGCGGTTTTTCGTCGACTATAGACATCTCAATTAGGTCACTAAGAAGGACGTTTACCCCTTACCAAGAATAGATGACGCCCTTGACTGCCTTCATGGTGCAAAGTTTTTCTCGTACATTAACCTTCGATCTGGTTATTGGCAGATTGCAGTTCACCCAAGGAACCGAGAAAAAACAGCATTTGTTACCCCCGATGGGTTATACCAGTTTTAAAGTAATACCATTTGGGCTTTGTATTGCGCCGGCTACCTTTGAGCACATGATGGATTCCCTTCTGCGCGGCATCAATTGGTCCACTTACTTTAGCTATTTAGATGACATAATTGTTTTTACACCAACGTTCGCAAGCCATATTGAGCGACCGTCCAGTATTCTCCAAGTATTCCACCACGCTGGTCTCCAGCTGAAATCCTCCAAATGCCGTTTCGGCCGTCGCGAAATAACTGTACTTGGTCGCCTCGTTAACGCATCTGGGGTACAGCCCGACCCGGCCAAAATTCGCGCCGTGACTCAACTTCCCGTATCCTCTTCTGCTAAGGATGTCCGGAGCTTTCTTGGTTTGGGCTCATATTTCCGCCGCTTTATCCGGGATTTCGCCGATATTGCACGGCCTCTCACCGAGCTTCTTAAAAAGGACTTTCCATTAACTTGGAAATCGCCTCAAAGTGCTGCACTAGTGGTGCTCATTGCAGCCATCACCACTACGCCAATATTAGCCCACTTCGGTCGGACTTCCCCGACAGAAGTTCGTACTGACGTGAGTGGCCACGAAATTGGTGCTGTTTTAGCTCAGCGTCAGCATGAACGTGACTGCGTCATCGCCAACGCCAGCCGCCGTTTATCCCTGTCGAGAAGAACTATTCCATCACTGAAAGAGAGTGTCTTGCTCTTGTTGGGGCTGTCGCTAAATTTCGCCCGTACCTGTTCGGCCGCAGTTTTATTGTTGTAATTGACCATCATGGACTCTGCTGGCTTTCCTCCCTCAAGGATCCCACGGGACGTCTCGGTCATTGGTCTCTCCGCCTCCAAGAATACACTTTCTCGGTCGTGTACAAAATTGGTTACCTCGATCAAGACGCCGACTGCCTGTCACGGTATCCAGTGGATCCGCCAGACGCCACAGAGAGAGCTACTGAGGCTTGTGTCTTATCAATATCAGACTTTATTGTTATCGATTCTGAGCAACGCCGCGACCAGATTTACTTCCCACCAAAGAAAGCCTGAGTTCTGCTACTCCACCCACTTCTGTTACCTTTTATTTCCTTCATGAAGGTGTTCTCTACCGCCACAACATGCGCCCTCATGGTCCTGACCACCTTCTCGTCGTGCCTTCCCGATTGCGTGTAGATGTTTTCCGACAGCTTCACGATGAACCTGCTGCTGGTAACCTGGGAGTCACCCGCACTTATGTTCACGTCCGGCGCCGTTTTTTCTGGCTAGCCTATATCGCTTTGTGCAAAAGAATGTTGCCAGCTGCGACCTTTATCAACATCGAAAACGAACAATATCGCTTCCAGCTGGCCTTCTTCACCCTAGTGAGATTCCTGCTAAACCATTCTAACACGTAGGGCTCGACCTTCTCGGGCCGTTTCCCACTTCTGCATCCGGGAACAAATAGGTTGCCGTGGCGACCGACTAGGCGACAGCCCCGCCGCGGTTGTCTAGTGGCTAAGGTACTCGGCTACTGACCCGCAGGTCGCGGGTTCGAATCCCGGCTGTGGCGGCTGCATTGCCGATGGAGGCGGAAATGTTGTAGGCCCGTGTGCTAAGATTGGGGTGCATGTAAAGAACCCCATGAGGTCGAAATTTCCGGAGCTCTCCACTACGGCGTCTCTCATAATCATATGGTGGTTTTGGGACGTTAAACCCCACATATCAATCTATCAACCGACTACGTGACATGTTATGCGATCACCCGCGCTCTTCCAACCAGCTGCGTTACCAATGTCGCCGACTTTCTACTGCATGACATCATTTTTCATCACGGCGCTCCTCGACAGCTTGTTACTGACGGAGGCCTGTACTTTTTGTCTCGTGTCGTCCAGGATATCGTACGTTCCTGTTCCACAAACCACAAGTTCACAACTGCATACCATCTCAAACTAATAGACTTACAGAGCGCCTTAATTGCACTATCACCGAAATGTTGTCAATGTATGTTTATCCAGACCACATTGATTGGGACGCAACGTTACCCTACGTCGCCTTCGCTTACAACTCCTCCAGACATGACACCGCAGGCTATTCCCAGTTCTACCATCTTTATGGACGTGAACCCTCTTTGCCTCTTGATACACACCTTCCCGCTGGTTCAAGCTCCCCTGTCACATACGTCCGCGATGCCACAGCGCGAGCCGACGCAGCACGACAGATTGCCCGAGAACGATTTATACTTTCTCAAGCCTCTCAGAAACATCAATACGATTGTCACCGCCGTGAAGTTTCGAATGCACCAAGTTCTCTAGTACTCTTGTGGACCCCATGTCGTCACATTGGCCTTTCAGAAAAGCTTTTATTTCGCGATGACGGACCATACAAAGTCTTACGCAAGATCACCAACCTCACCAACGAGATACAGCGAGTCGTCTATGAAGCGCACTCAATGCCACCACCAGCTACTGTTGTGCACGTCGTAAGACTGAAGCCTTATGTGTCACCTAACACTCCCCTTTCGTTGCAAGCGCCGGGGTAAGCGCTTTTTAACGCCACGGGGTAGTGCCACAAGGCAGCAATGGGATTGGGGCATAAAGCGGTAGAGGCTCTCTGCCTGGAAGAAAAGACTACGAAGTGGATAGAGACTGGTCTCAGCCTGCCAGTGTGCCAGGCATTGTCGTCGCTTGTAAATGTCGTAAGTATCTGCAAATATACATTTCTTTTGAGATTAATATTCAAAAATAAAAGCACTATTCAACCTACCGTTGAAAACATATTTGGGGGTGCCATGTAAGCCTGATGATTTTTTTTCATTAGCTACGATATCTGTTATTGGCGAAGCATGACAACCTGAGCTTATTTCAGTAATATACCGTCATTGCCTGTAAAAACTGATATGTAATAATGAATGAATGCACAGGAAATCAGAAAACTGTCGATAACAGTGCCCTTCTCAATATTTAAGAACACATGAGTGGATTTTCATTTACACAAGTATTGTGCTATTTTCTACGGTGCTGTTTTAATGAACTGCCGTGAAGTATAATTCATGTATCGCTTCTATGCGTCAGTCAATTCAGCTTGAAACGACAGAGAGCGTCGTGACGTTCGCTGATCTAAGTCGTTGATTGGAAATTTTTTGTTTAGGCTGCATGCTCCTTCGATGAAGCATTATGTGAATAATGTTTCGCAAAACCCAAGAATTCATGTTTTGGACCATTTTGCCTCAGGTATGTAAGGTTCTGTATATGTGGGTAGCGTTTCTTTAAAACTTTTCTATGCATCATCCGTTGAGTTGTCTGACACAGCAGTTGTTTAAAATCCATCTATTCAACGTCAAACAATTCCAGAATTAAAATATCATCAGCTCTAGAGTAAACGGGTACCGGTACAGATTTTGTAGTTGGCGTTCAGTGATGCATGCCTTATAGTTCAAGAATCACCGTAGTATGATCTCAAATTTCATCCTTGACTTCACAAATCTGTCTTTGTTTAGTCACTGATGGACTTCAAAATACGAGATCAAGTAGAACAACCCTGCAGTGTGTGTCCGTGTGTATCCTTGTTCAACTTGGACCATGTATTGTGAGATCACTCCTTCTAGGAGAGCCCGGTATTGTAATCTATCAGTTTGACCCGTTTTATTCCAACGGTGGGAGCGGGAGCGGCCGCGTCAACAGGACGGGTAAGTGAGCTCTGCACATATCTACCTATAACTTTAGCATTTTTGGTCCTAGGCGGGTCAGAGTGGTGTCTATTTGTTCGTGAAGATACAAGGAGTTCAACCGCTACAAATACTGCTATTACAAACAAAAATTTTAAAATTTAGGAGCGGAAAACAGTGTGAATCCATGAAAACAACAACAGTCGGACAACTTGCCTGGTGCTGCGCAGTTCCCAACCGGAAAAAAAAACCCGCGAGTTGATGGAACTGCATTAAGAGGCCTGAGGTGCGGCCTCACCGAGAATCACCGCCGGGAACGCAGTCCCTCACCAGAGAAGGATTGGCCACCCTGGTGCAGTATCTGGCCATTACCTCCCACATGGATACGCCAAATAACTCACGGCCCTCAGTCCTTAGCAGCTGCGAAGCAACAGACTACGACGGCGGTCAGATCTGCAACGCAGCAGAGGGTGCTAAGAATCTCTGGACTATAGGCCGCCTTTGGAATCTGAACTTGGTAACGTTTAACGCTAGAACCTTATCTAGTGAGGAAGTCTAGCTGTACTGTTCGAGGAGCTAGAGAGTGTTAAATGGGATATATTAGGGCTCAGTGAGGTTAGGAGGACAGATGAGGCCTATACGGTGCTACAGAATGGGCACGTCCTTTGCTATCGGGGCTTGGGAGACAGAAGAGACTGGGAGTGGGGTTCCTAATTCACAGAAACATAGATGGCAACATAGAGGAATATTATGGCATCAATGAAAGAGTGGTAAGTATTGTAATCAAACTGAATAAAAGATACAAGATGAAGGTAGTACAGGCTTCCGCGCCTACATCCAGCCATAATGACGCTTCAGTTGAAAGCTTCTATGAAGACGTGGAATCGCCATTGATTAAGGCAAAAAACACAGTATACTATAGTAATGGGCGACTTTAATGCAAAGGTAGGGAAGAAGCAGGCTGGAGACCAGGCAGTAGGAGATTATGGCATCGGCACTAGAAACGCCAGAGGAGAGCTACTAGTAGAATTCGCAGAACGCAATAATTTACGGATTTTGAATACCTTCTACCAAAAACGAGAAAACCGCAAGTGGACATGGAGGACCCTAACGGCGAAATAAGAACGAAATAGACTTTATAATTACTGCACACCCAGGAATTGTGCAGGATGTGGAAGTGGTTGGGAAGGTACGATGCAGTGACCATAGAATGGTACGGTCTCGAATACGCCTAGACTTGAGGAAGGAATGACAGAAACTGATACGCAAGAAGCCAATCAATGAGCTTGCACTGAGAGGGAAAGTACAGAAACTCAGAGTGTCGCTGCAGAACAGGTACTCGGCCCACAGTGAGGAAACCAACCTTAGTGTAGATACAATGAATGATAATCTGACGAGTATCATTACGGAGTGTGCAGTGGAAGTTGGAGGCAGGGTAGTTAGACAGGATACTGGCAAGCTTTCCCAGGAAACGAAGAACCTAATTAAGAAGCGTCAAATCATGAAAGTGTCAAATACAACAGACGAAATAGAACTGGCAGAGCTTTCGAAGTTGATTAATAGGCGTAAAGTATGCGATGTAAGAAGGTATAACATGGAGAGAATTGAACACGCTCTGAAAAACGGAGGAAGTTTCAAAGCAGTGAAGAGGAAACTTGGGATAGGCAAAAGTCGGATGTATGCACTAAAGGACAAAGAAGGCAAAATAACTACCAATATGGATAGGATAGTCAAAATAGCGGAGGAGGTTTACAGAAATCTGTACAGTAGCCGAGACAACCACGACCTTAATACGATAAAAACTAGCAGTAACCCAGATGACACCCCACCAGTAATAATAGAAAAAGTCAGAAAAGCTTTGGAGAGCATGCAAGGAGGCAAAGCTGCTGGTGAGGATCAGGTAACATCAGATCTGCTGAAAGATAAAGGACAGATTGTGTTAGAAAAACTAGCCACCCTGGTTACGAGGTGTCTCCTGACGGGAAGGGTACCAGAGTCTTGGAAGAACGCTAACATCATCTTAATACATAAGAAAGGAGATGACAGGGACTTGAAGAATTACAGGCCGATCAGCTTGCTCTCTGTAGTGTACAAGCTATTTACAAAGGTAATTGCTAACAGAGTCAAGAAAACATTAAAATTCAATCAACCAAAAGAACAAGCAGAATTTCGAACAGGCTACTCAACATTTGACCACATTCATACTATCAATAAGGTAATAGAGAAATGCTCAGAGTATAACCAACCACTATACATAGCCTTCATAGAGTACGAGAAGGCGTTTGATTCAGTAGAAATATCAGCCGTCATGCAGACACTGCGGAATCAGGGCGTAGATGAAGTATATATAAATATTCTGGAAAAAATCTACAGGGGATCAACTGCTACAATAGTGCTTCATAAAGAAAGCAACAGAATGCCAATCAAGAAGGGTGTAAGGCAGGAGGACACAATCTCCCCAATGCTATTTACCGCGTGCTTACAGGAGGTTTTCAGAAACCTAGAATGGGAAACAGTTAGGGATAAGAGTAAATGGAGAATACCTCAGTAACCTGTGCTTCGCCGATGACATTGCATTGCTGAATAACTCAGGGGACGAATTGCAACTCATGATTACGGAGTTACACAAGGAGAGCAGAAAGGTGGGTCCTAAAATTAATCTGCAGAAAACGAAAGCAATGTACAACAACCTCGGAAAGGAACAGCGCTTCGAGATAGGTAATAGTACACTTGAAGTTGTAAAAGACTATGTCTACTTAGGGCAGGTAATAACCGCAGAGCCTAAGCACGAGATTGAAGTAACTAGAAGAATAAAACTGGGGTGGAGCACATTCGGCAAGCACTCTCAAATTATGACAGGTAGACTGCCAGTATCCCTTCAGAGGAAGGTATATACCAGCTGTATCTTGCCGGTACTTAGCTACGGAGAAGAAACCTGGAGACTCACAAAAAGGGTTCAGCTTAAATTGAGGGACGACGCAGCGAGCATTGGAAAGAAAAATGGTAGGTGTAACCTTGAGAGACAAGAAGAGAGTGGAGTGAATTAGGGGACAAACGGGGGTTAAGGATATCATAGTTGAAATAAAGGAGAGGAAATGGACATGGGCCGGGCATGTAGCGCGTAGACAGGATAACCGCTGGTCATAAGAGTAACTAACTGGATTCCTAGAGTAAGGAAAGCGGGTTAGGGGTAGAGATAGAAGGTTAGGTGGGCAGATGAATAAGAAGTTTGGGGTATAAATTGCACGCAGTAAGCCAGGACCGGGTTATAACTGGCGGAGCATGGGAGAGGCCTTTGTCCTGCAGTGGACGTAGCCAGGCTGATGATTGATGATGATGATGATGATGATACTCTACCCACCACTATAATTGCAAGAGGGTGGGTAATAAGGGTGTTGGTCTGTTCTTTCGGGGACTAATTCAGCTTGCCACAACCATTAATCTCTTTAGGAACTAACGGCACCAGGTCTAAGAGTTAGTCCCCACAGAGCAGTTCAAGAGACTAACAAATAATCCTCACATATACACCTTGGCAGGTAACCGTTAGTCGCACAAATCACCTCAAAGGACTAACGTTTATTCCTCACATTTACACCTGATTGGGCAACCGTTAGTCCCCACATTTACACCTTACCGGGCCACCGTTAGTCCCTCCCAAATGTACCTCGCCGGACGAACGGTTGGTACACTCAAATACTCCAATCGGATACTTGTTATCTCCAGTTCAAATATTGTTTTGCTATTTATTCCCCGCCGGAACTATTACTTTCTTCTGCTTGCTTTTTTCTGCGCCAATGAGAAACAAATGGAGCGAAAAGAACGCGCGAAAAATTATTTAGCCCACAGTGTGTCACTGCTTTCGCAGTCACGCAACAGTGAAAGACAAAAGTGAGACATTAAAATACTTATTATTTTCTCTATACACCATCCAGGTACTCTATTCTTTAAGATAATTTGTAGTGAAACGTACCGTTCCAGGCTCGTTGTCACATCTTGTACAGTCTGTGTGAAGCTCCTCCGACGGAAGCGATAGATGATGGGCATTGTAGATACCAGCGCTTATTGCCTTTGCATGTCGTGTGACACACGTTTGTACAATAAGATAGTAAAAAATAGTTAGTGACACGTGACGGAAAGATGAGGATGCATGCATATGACAAGTACGTGCAAGTTGATATGAAAATATACGTGTAAAATATGACACGCATATAACTTTACCTTCACATCTTTTACAGTGCTTTGAAGCTGGTTCGACAAAAGCGAAATAGATGACAGGCATTGCAGACGCGAGCACACAAAGCCACAGCCCTTCTGCGCGGTGTTGTGTGCCCATGGTTGCCACAATAATATTGTAAAAATAGTTATTTACACGTGAGAGAGGATGAATGTGCATGGGTATGAGAAATATCTGCAAGGCGACATAAAACATACGTGTACAAGAGGACATATAAACAATTTAACGTGATGTCACGCATCGTAAAAGGCGCATATCGATCCCAGTAGCACAACAGCTTAAGTGCGGTCGCCGCAGCTCATAACTTCGATGCGCCATGAACCACCGTGCCGCAGCGAGGCAGTGAGTTCTAAGCCAGCGCCGCCGTTTCAGCTCCAGCAAGCGAACGCGAGACCAAACACAGCGTTGCGCGTGGAGCGTCTGCCACCAGTGAACCTCGAAGAGGAGAGCGACCGTACGCGGGGCCACCGCCACGAACAACGCTGAGTTGGTTTGGCGCGAGTGCGTAAAAAAACCTACGGTGATGTGACCATTTTCCACAAACACGAGTGAGGGCAGCCAGCAAACACGAGTCCGCCACCATGGCAGCCGTCACCAGTCGGCACCGAACTGCTGGCCCCCAAATTACGGGGAAGCCAACTGTAATGGCAACCAATTTTCACAGACGCAGTTCCGACGCAAGTGAAACCCTCACCAGCCCGTGCGCCGCTGCGCTTACAGAGCGCAACATACTACAACCAATCTCGTTACGAGCAACCGCAACGTGTTTTCGACGACTCTCAAAACAGCGAAGATGTCTCCACCCAAATATCGTCAGCCTGGAGCTCATCACGACGGCGAAGACAGGCGAACACGATGAGTGAGCGTCCGGGCGGCCGAGGGCAATGACGGCCGATTTCTGAGTGTTCAAAAAGCACAGGTGAACTACTGACGCCGAAGCTGACATTCGCGGTTTATTTTGTGCGTGCGATATACAAAACGACCGAGGCCGTTGCCGCAAGTGCGATACGTATCGCACACCCGACAACTACGGCATAATATAGAGGAATCACCTACTTGTGAAAGAATCTGGCGCTAATTTATGCCCTGAGTCAGACTGAAATAATGTATCCGACAGGCCTGCTGTCTTCTCGGCCACCATGTTGGCCGTCATTCCCAATTGGTGGTGTCGTTGTGTTGGTCGTGATCAACTTGACTAGGCCATGGGTATAAGCGCGGCGTGGCGACTTGTCGAGACCGGCTCCAGATTTCATGCGTTCGGCGAAACGTGAAAACGTAAAAAGCACGCACGCTCATTCATGTGTACGCACAACAACCACATCGTAAATCGTAGATCATCAAGCTCTTCGAGGGCGACGCAACGCATACCTTCACCAGCAAAATTGGAGGGAAGACTGAGCCAGGAGGGGGGAGAATGGATAGTTTCCTCGACAGCAGTTTGTGCACGGCCCGCATTTCCCGCGCGGTTCATCCTTTGCATGGAATAGGGAGACTAAGTGTTTGCACGCGGCACGGATCCCCCTGCGGTTTTAGATGCGGAGCATCTAATACTCGAGGCTTCTAGTGCGGCGCCGTCCGCAAGATTCCTCCTCCTTCTTCCACCATCTTTGCATCCCTTCTCCTCTACACACCGCGCTCGCTTCACTCCTCCACCATCTGTGCACCCTTCCTCCTCTACCACCGCGTGCGCTTCTCCTCTTCACGAACATTCGCTAGCTGTATAATGTAGCGCGCATTCGCCGTCACGCTTCGAGAACATCGGCAGCTGACGCGCGCGCATGCGCCGTCGCGCTTCGAGAACATCGGGAGCTGACGCGCGCGCATGCGCCGTTGCGCTTCTCCCCCTTCTCGAACATTCGACAGCTGACAGTGCATGCGCCGTCGCGCTGTATATATACTCAAGGTCGGCGCTCGCTCGCTCAGTTGCCGCTCGTCGGTTGGTTTGTACGGCGCGTCGACGTCCAAGGTCGCGGTGGAAATAATTCCAACGAATCCACAAACACAATGATCGACGTCCCTTCGACCAGCGCCGCCCTTTCGCATACGTGTGTACGTGTTCACTCATTTAACACCCCCTCCTACAACCACGTTAACCAATTAGCCATCGACCCAAGTAAAGTCGCAATTGAACACCCCATTTCACAACACGTTAACCAATTAGCCATCGACCCAAGTAAGTCGCACTTTAG
>WOVY01003986.1:0-62972 GCA_013436015.1 Rhipicephalus annulatus
TTACCATATTGCCACGTTCCATTTCCTAAGTTTTTGTTATCGTCCCAAAACACCACACGATTCTTAGCGCAAACCGCGCTTGCAGTTTTCTAGAAGGTTCCGGACTGTAGTAGATCATTTCGATAAGATCACGCCCACTGTGCGAACGGTACAGATTGTTCCGGAAGCTACGCAACCGCCAGCGATAACGCTAGAACATTCGACGGCAAGAGTATAAATGCCGACGCGCTTCGCCGCTTGTCAGTTGTTGATCGAAGGCCGACGCTCCGTTCGCCGCTATCAGTCCGAGACTGCTATCTGTGCGAGACTGCTGCTGTAATTGGACTTTCCGTTACCGGGCACAGCTTCGCCCAAATAAACAGTTAAACCCCAACACGAAGTCTCCTGTCATCGGCCACGTCACGACCTCGTGACATCTGGTGGAGGTGCTGCTTCGTTCATGTACCGGACGCCCCCGTCAAGCCGTGAACCCAGCCCACGTCGCGGAGAAGACACCGACGCCAACCAGGAGCAGCGAACAAGCCGCCGACAGCAAGGGCTACCACCGGAGTACGGGCTTCTAGAAGACAAGGCGCGGAAGACCAAGACCATGACTGCGACTGCAGCGACTATGACAACCGCCGCATCCCAGCCCACGATGGTGATGCATCAACCCAGGGAACCACCAATTTTCCATGGGTCATCGTTCGAAGACCCGGAGACCTGGCTGGAAACATACGACCGTGTGGCCGCCCTCAACCACTGGGACAACGAAGAAAAGCTCCGTCGTGTGTACTTCTACCTGGAAGACACCGCAAGGACCTGGCTAGAGAATCATGAGTCCACGCTCCGAACGTGGGATGTCTTTTGCGGCGCATTTCTGCAAACGTTCGCGAGCGTCGCTCGCAAAGAAAGAGCCGCTGCTCAACTAGAGACCCGGGTTCAGCTTCCAAATGAGAATGTTGGAATTTTCACAGAGGAGATGGCCCGCCTATTTCGTCACGCTGACCCAGACATGCCTGAGGAGAAGAAAGTTCGTTTCCTCATGCGAGGGGTCAAACAGGAGCTCTTCGCGGGGACTAATGAGAAATCCACCGAACACTGTCCAAGAATTTGTATCCGAGGCGACCACCATCGAAAAAACCCCTTGACATGCGCACCAGACAGTATAATCGTCGCCTGATTCCAGAATGCGCTGCTGCTCAAACCAGTGACTCTGAAACCTGCGTGAAACGATCCGAGCGATCGTGCGGGAAGAGCTGCGCAAACTGTTGCCTTCGGCGCACCCTCAAGTGGATTCGATCGCCGACATTGTGCGAGAAGAAGTTCGGCAATCGCTTCAAGTTCCCCACGCACCGCTGCCCGAGCCGGAAGCTATGAGCTACGCCGCTGCACTGCGCCACAACGCTCCTCCCCGTCCACGCCAAAACGCCGCCCCATCGCACTTCCGTCGACAGACGCCACCGCCGCCACCACCCCCACCGACGTCATACCGTTCGCCAGCGGCCCAGCGCAGTGCACCGAGGAAGACTGACGTTCTGGCGCACCCCTGACCATCGCCCGCTCTGCTACCACTGCGGCGAGGCCGGACACACATACCGCCGTTGCCAGTACCGACAGATGGGACTGCGTGGCTTCGCCGTCCAATGCACCGCGTCCACAGCCAGGAGAACGACCACGTGACATCGCCGACTACCTGACAGGAACTCGGTGGACACCACGAAGCCCTTCGCGTTCCCCGTCGCCCAAGCCGCCGCACGTCACCGCACCACCGGCAGTACTCTGGCCCAACGCGGGGCCGGTCTCCTAGCCCGTATCCGGGAAACTAAGGGCAGCAACCGGTGGAGGTGCGGTTGCTGTGCGACGAACTACCGAAGATCCTCCGACGACGACGACGCCGCGACGGAGCTTTCCGAACACAACGCCAACCAGGCAAAGCTCTGACGGCGAAAGCTCAACCGAAGGTGGCCTGACGACGCAACATGGAAGCAGCAGAACAAGCCGATGCAGCCGTGACCCGACGCCACGCCCTAACTGTAATGCGAGACGGCGAACTAGCGACCTCGACGTTCTTATCGACGGCCACAGTGTGACCGCTCTCGTCGATACTGGAGCCGACTATTCTGTCATCAGTGGGTCGTTCGCCGCGAAGTTAAAGAAAGTTAGGACAGCTTGGAAAGGCCCTGAAAATCCGCACAGCCGGAGGTCATCTCGTAACGCCTGCAGGAATCTGCACAGCGAGAGTCACCATTAACGGCCGTATGTATCCTACAGACTTCGTAGTCCTACAGGGTTGCTCGAGAGATGTCATCCTTGGCATGGACTTCTTATGCCTCCATGGTGCTGTCATCAACTTAAAAACAAAGTCGATAACGTTATCCACAGAAGAAGCACTACCGACGCGCACGCCGTCAGGACACCATGCCTTGAATGTGCTGGAAGAACAAGTCACCATTCCGCCTCGCTCAAGCGTCATTATTTCAGTCGGAGCTCCTAAATCACCTGACTTGGAAGGCGTCGTTGAAGGCAGTCAGCATCTGTTGGTCACCCGAAATATTTGCGTCGCAAGAGGAATTGCAGAGCTGCGGGGAGGCAAAGCAACGGTTATGCTCACGAATTTCAGCGATGAGTACAAACATGTGAACAAAGGAACAACGGTCGCATACATCGAAGAAATTGTCGAAGCCACCAGTGCTTTCGCCCTCGCCGATTCTGCGGAACCTGCTCAGAGGAACCAAGCCCCTCCTATAGCTTTCGACGTCAATCCCAGACTTCCGAACGATAAGCAAGAACAGCTCAAGGCCCTGCTCCTGCAATACGAAGATTGCTTTTCGTCATCATCGAAAATTCGGCAGACCCCAATCACGAAACATCGCATCATAACCGAAGAAAATGCCAGACCACTCCGTCAGAGTCCGTACAGGGTTTCGACGCGAGAACGTGAGGCCATGAAGAGACAGGTTGATGAAATGCTGCGGGATGACATTATCCAGCCGTCCAAGAGTCCATGGGCATCCCCCGTGGTGTTAGTGAAGAAAAAGGATGGAACCCTACGTTTTCTGCGTCGATTATCGCCGCCTGAACAAAATCACAAGAAAGGACGTGTATCCTCTCCCACGAATAGACGACGCACTTGATCGGCTCCATAACGCCAAGTACTTTTCGTCAATGGACCTCAAGACTGGCTATTGGCAAATCGAAGTCGACGAAAGAGACCGAGAGAAGACGGCGTTTATAACACCGGACGGCCTCTTCGAGTTTAAGGTGATGCCCTTCGGCCTTTGCTCAGCGCCTGCAACTTTTCAACGCGTTATGGATACAGTACTGGCAGAATTGAAGTGGCAGACTTGCCTTGTGTACTTGGACGACGTCGTCGTGTTTTCCTCGAGTTTCGACGAGCATCTTCGGCGCCTTGAAGCTGTACTTCAAGCCATCAAGACTTCCGGACTCACACTGAAGCCAGAAAAGTGCAGATTTGCGTATGAGGAGCTCTTGTTTCTGGGACACGTTATCAGCAAGTCTGGAGTTCGTCCCGATCCACGGAAAACAGCCGCCATCGCCGACTTCCCGCCGCCCACTGACAAGAAAGCCGTGCGCCGATTTCTGGGCCTGTGTGCCTATTATAGGCGGTTCGTGAAAAACTTCGCCCGCATCGCCGATCCTCTCACTAACCTTACCAAGGCCGACGTGGAGTTTAAGTGGGAAGCGCCGCAGGAACACGCTTTCCAGGAGCTTAAACATCGCCTCCAGACGCCTCCGTTACTTGCCCATTTCGACGAATTCGCCGAGACAGAAATACATACTGACGCAAGCAGCGTAGGTCTTGGCGCCGTTCTTGTGCAGAGGGCTGACGGACTTGAAAGGGTTATTAGTTACGCCAGCCGATCGCTATCCAAAGCAGAAGCAAATTATTCCACAACAGAAAAGGAGTGCCTCGCCATCATCTGGGCTACGTCGAAATTTCGCCCCTACCTCTACGGCAGGCCCTTCAAAGTTGTGAGCGACCACCACGCATTGTGTTGGCTAGCCACTTTGAAGGACCCCTCAGGTCGCCTCGCACGATGGAGCCTGAGACTTCAAGAATATGACATTACTGTCATTTACAAGTCCGGCAAAAAACACGCCGACGCCGACTGTCTCTCTCGTGCGCCTGTCGACCAACCGCTACCCGACGACCCGGATGACGACTACTTCTTAGGAACGATAACTACCGACGACTTCGCTGAACGACAGAGGGCCGACCCGGAACTTAAGGCCCTAATAGAATACCTCGAAGGCAGGACCGCCGAAGTCCCGAAGGTATTCAAGCGCGCACTTGCGTCGTTCTTTCTACGAAACGGTCTTCTACAAAAGAAAAACTTTTCACCGCTTCGAGCTAAGTACCTTCTTGTGGTGCCCTCAGCTCTGCGACCAGAACTCCTGCAGGCCCTTCACGACGATCCGACGGCAGGGCACCTCGGTGTTTCTCGCACGCTCGCGAGGATACAAGAAAGATACTACTGGCCACGTCTTACCACCGACGTCACTCGTTATGTGAGAACATGCCGGGACTGTCAGCGACGCAAGACACCGCCGACAAGGCCAGCGGGACTTCTGCAGCCAATTGATCCACCTTGCCGACCTTTCCAGCAGATTGGTATGGACCTACTGGGGCCGTTCCCGACGTCGGCCTTCGGAAACAAGTGGATCGTGGTAGCTACCGACTACCTCACCCGCTACGCCGAAACAAAAGCCCTGCCAAAAGGCAGTGCATCCGAGGTAGCTAAGTTCTTCGTCGAAAATATCGTCCTACGTCACGGCGCCCCGGAGGTCCTTATCACCGACAGAGGAACGGCATTCACTGCCGACTTAACTCAAGCGATCTTGGCATACAGCCAAACAAACCATCGCCGGACGACAGCGTACCACCCACAGACCAACGGCCTCACCGAGCGGCTTAACAAGACGATCGCCGACATGCTGTCAATGTACGTCGATGTCGAACACAAGACGTGGGACGCCATTCTTCCGTATGTGACCTTCGCATACAACACGGCGGTGCAGGAGACGACGCAGATATCTCCATACAAATTGGTCTACGGAAGGAGCCCGGCAACGACGCTCGATGCCATGTTACCCAACGTCACCGACGAAGAAAACCTCGATGTGAGCGAGTACCTTCAACGAGCCGAAGAAGCCCGACAACTTGCGCGTCTCCGTATCAAGAATCAACAGACAACCGACAGCCACCGTTACAACCTTCGACGACGATTCGTGGAATACCAGCCCGGTGAACGTGTTTGGGTGTGGACGCCGATACGCCGACGTGGACTAAGTGAAAAGCTTCTGCGACGGTACTTCGGACCGTACAAGGTGGTTCGACGTCTCGGCCCACTTGATTACGAGGTTGTCCCCGACGGCATCACGAACTCTCAACGACGCCGATCGCGACCTGAAGTCGTCCATGTCGCGCGCCTCAAGCCGTTTCATGCGCGTTAACAAACTGAACCAGTGTTTTTTTTGTATTATTGTTGTAACAGAATTTATTCATTGTACTTTCTTGCATTATTATTGTACTTTCATTTTTAAGTTAAAGCATCGGGACGATGCCTTTTTTCAGAGGGGGGCAATGCCACGTTCCATTTCCTAAGTTTTTGTTATCGTCCCAAAACACCACACCGATTCTTAGCGCAAACCGCGCTTGCAGTTTTCTAGAAGGTTCCGGACTGTAGTAGATCATTTCGATAAGATCACGCCCACTGTGCGAACGGTACAGATTGTTCCGGAAGCTACGCAACCGCCAGCGATAACGCTAGAACATTCGACGGCAAGAGTATAAATGCCGACGCGCTTCGCCGCTTGTCAGTTGTTGATCGAAGGCCGACGCTCCGTTCGCCGCTATCAGTCCGAGACTGCTATCTGTGCGAGACTGCTGCTGTAATTGGACTTTCCGTTTACCGGGCACAGCTTCGCCCAAATAAACAGTTAAACCCCAACACGAAGTCTCCTGTCATCGGCCACGTCACGACCTCGTGACAATATGTTGGAGTTATGGGAAGGGGGGCATAAAGATGAGAGAGGGAGAGAGAGGAAAGAGAAGAGAAAGAGATATAAAAATAGGATTGTCAGTCAATGGGCTGACGCGTATGCAGTGGTGGCACTACACAAAAGTTAAAGGTGTTCACATAGGCCTGTAGTCCTAAAAAAGCACAAGACGGCTTTGACTGCTTTTTGAGCCGACGAAAGGCGAGGACGGTGTTCCAGTTGCATCTGCATAAAAAGTGGTCGATACAGAGGAAATTTCGACAATCTAATGAGCCTCACGTGCACTGACATTGCAGAATACGCGAAAATCCAGCATTTCGCCTCCATCGATTATTCGATCGCCTCGTTCGGGATCGAACCCGCAACCTTTACCTCAGCAGTCAAGCACCTCAAGCACTGCACCGCCGAGGCAGACTTGGTGACGTATGTAATAGAGAGACCTTTCTCAAATAACATCCAACATCGTAGACACTCTGTGTCTGACTACGTATTTTATTCCCTACGTCTCGCGTATAAGAAACGTGATGAGCACAGAATGAAAATACTATCAATGTTGATGCGTTCGTGTGATACGATTGCGAGGCATTGTATCGTCGAACGAGCGATTTTCATTCAGCGAGAGACAGGAATAGAAGTAAGCTTTAATTTGTTTGAACGGGCTTTTTCGGGGCTCATTAAAAAAACCTGGTCAAACGACGTTTATTTGTCTCCCTGTTTCAGTGAGCATGCATGTTTGCGTGCCTTCTGTTGTCAATGCCACGAGGGGTGGTTCCTTGTCCGCAACATCCTTACGTCTTTGGAGACCTGGAACGGCATATACGTGGTGTAATTCTCGTTTTTTGTGTGTATTGCGTCATTTTTAATTGTACATAATTCTGCACGTGCGAGCATGTTCATAAAAAAAGAAATGAGTTTTAGGGGAAAATATTTGATGCACCACAGTGGAATTTGTCATCACCCCATCGCTGCATGTATACATAGCCTGCATGCTTTTGTTGTAACCACATTCACTGCACTTCCCCTATGACGGACTGTTTTGCAATACACTTGCGCCGGCAGCAGAGTGCGACCAACAAGCTACGATGAGCAAAAGTTCATGGTGTTATGAAAACCGTACAAAAAACCAGGCTTCGTTTCTGTACTGACTCACTGACATATAGTCCATATGTCATATAATATGTATGCGGCAAAGGAACGCCGCGTATATTAGCGTGCGAAACAAGAGAGCAGCCACACACAAGCCAAATGACAGCAACACTTTATTTAAAGGATGAGCTTTAGCTGGTTTCACCATTTGAAGCATGCGAAAATGGTGATTAGGAGCAATTGTGTCCCCAACGGCTGGTAATGTCGAGCACGCAACGTGGCAAGATCTTTCGCCGCTATTATCTTGACTCTACCAGAATCATGAACAAAGAGTCTTGAAGAGCGCTTCATTCTTAATTATGACATAATAAATATAACCTGAACATGAATGAGAGAAAAATGGAGCGACAGGTACAAGATGAACTAAAAAAATTCTTAGACGAAAACGGCGTGGCAGTGAAATGTTAGGCAGATTTGGTAGCGTTTTTAGCGAGCTCCACTCGATACATGCGCTCTTCGATGTCGTCGTACGGGTCCGGTGACGTTAGCGGTCCCTCAGTGGCATCGACTACAGGACCGTTGCGTGCCATGAGCGAGTCGGTGCTGACTGTGAAGCCGGAGAAGGAGGTGAAGGCCCTGTTCGGGGCTGACGACTCGTGGATGGCTCCGTCTTCCACGTAAGGGTAGACGACGTCACCTTGGGACAGGTACAGCACGGCCCCGCTGGAAATCCAGCTGAAGCCGCTGTTGCTGGCGAACGCGGTCACGATAGGGACGCGGTTTTTCCGCAGCGATATGCGGCACGACCCTTGGCTCGGTGCCATGGCGGTGAATGAGAAGTAGTACAGGCCGGGCTGCGAGCACCTGTGCGTACGTGGCGAGGAAAAAAACATAAATAACTTAGAAATACGCAAATAAATTTCATAACTGAAAACGAAGAGAGAAGGAGCGCGAGAAAGAGAGATGTTGATGACATATGCTTAATGAGAGGAGGATGCTGGAGGATAAATTACAGGTTGCTATTTTGTGACCCGGAATGGCAAGAGGATACAAGAAGATGACGATGAAATGAGTAAGAACACACATAGAGAAAAAGAGAGTAACGTAACAAACGCAATTAGAAAAAAAAAAGATGTTAACGTAACACACACATTCACGAAACTGCGGAAATGTCACTCGTGACCTCTCGTAGAAACTTACGCAGTCACTTTTCATCCCATTCTGGTGTGAAGCTAAAGCCGTTCAGGATTGACTTCTCGAATAGTGATTGATCACCGAGGAGTACTGACACTGTCAAGAGTTACTACCTCAAGAACAGTGACAGAGGACGGGCTAAATGGTTTCCTCACTGCCGCGGCCATCTTGAACCACTCTTGCGATTACCATGTGGTACTAGAAGGCGTTCGCGACAGTTAACGACTGCAGGTGCAGCATGTTTTCAGGCTCCGCCTTTTTCTTTATAGACTTAATTCTACTACAGCGGCTCAAAGGCTGTGACGAGATGTAGAGAGCGAATTCACAGGTTCCATTTTAAGCTGCGAAGACCGAGGAACGGTGGATGGCTATTGGGATAGTGCTCGTTTGCAGCATTTTGCGTATACGTTAAGCATGTTCTAACGGTCACATTTGATCCTGAACCCTTACTTCAGTAAGTGTAAAAACAGTGCTGTATACAAAGACTGACGAAGATCACACAAATTGAGCACTGACTTTCAAGAACGTTAATAAGAATTACATATGTATGTGAGAAAAGTATGCATGCGCGTAAGTGTGCGGTTGTTAATCATGGTGATATCAATGCAAGGAAAATTCTTAACTTCGTAGATTGAGCAGCAAGCCAGTACACCACTTAAAATCAATAAATGTATGCTACCTCTTTTGCAATAGCGCGAATGTGTTTAGGAAAAAGTGGTTGAGGATATACAGCACTCGGTACTCTACTATAGGAGAGCTGAAAGTCGTCTCTTGGTCCTCGTACTTGATGAGACCGCATCGTATGTCCCCAACTTGCATAAGTTTACAAGATTTAGACCTTACTTGAGATTGTAGCTGTCAAACTTACAATTTCGTTCTACCTTTAGGTATTACTTTCAGAAGCCCTGGCGGATGGACCTTTGCATCATATGAAATATGAATTAACGTTCTTAATTTCTGTTTATGTGGAATAACGTCAAAGTTAGTGTTATTATGCGACGAAACTTCGAACTTGAGCAGCATTATGTCAATGCATTCCGGGTCTGATTGCATTCTTTTTTGTTCCAGCTTTATTGTAATATAAAAATGAACTTTGGTCCGATGTAATTTTTTATGACGATTGAAACTTTGAACAGATATGACTAAGTGACATTTTATTCACTTTCTGTTATGTACTTGAACTTGACAAGTTCAATTTCCCATAAAAAACTACCAGCCGGCGTTCTATGCCAGCATCAAAAATTGTATATGCATATATACAATAAATGAACAGTTAATAAAGTTTCTAGAACATAATAATTTAAGGATCTTGAATACCTTCTTCAGAAAACAAGCCAACCGTAAGTGGACGTTGCGAAGTCCTAATGGCGAAACTAAACTTGGTATACACTTTATTCTGTGTGCACACTCAGGCATTGTACATGATGTAGAAGTATTTAGCAAGATCCGATGCAGTGACCATATAATGGTAAGAGCTCGTATTCACCTAATTAAAAACAAAAGAAAATCCATAAACTGACACGCAAGAAGCCAAGTAGTCAGCTAGTGGTGAGAGGGAAAGTACAAGAATTCAAAGTTTCGTTTCAGAATAGATTCGCTGCTCTAAACGACGTAACCGGCGTTAGCGTTGACATGATGAAACCCTAATCTTATTGATAAAAGAGTGAGCAATGGAAGCCGGAGGTACAGTCACTAGACGGGACATTAGCAAAGTATCTCTGAATACGAAAAATCGTATTAGGAGACGACAAATCATGAAAGCCTCAAATGCTACCGACAAAATAGAGCTAGTTAAGCTTTCAAAGTTAATAAATAGGCGCAAAATAGCTGACATCACAACGTATAACATAGAGAGAATATAGCAGGCTTAAAGAAGTGGCAGAAGCTTGAAAGCTGCGCAGGCAAACGTTTGCACAGGCAAAAATCAGATGTATGCATTTAGGAACAAGGAAGGCAACGTCAAAAACCAATATGGATAGGATAGTTGAGGTGGCCGAGGAGTTTTATAGAGAGCTGTACAGAAGCCGAAACAACCAGGATGATATCTTGAGAAGCAATAATAGCCCAGAGGAATTCGCCATCCGGCCATTCACGACAGGGGAAATAAGGAAAGCTCTAGAAGAAATGCAAAACGGGAAAAACCGCTGGTGAGGATAAGGTAACAACGGACCCGCTCAAATATTGCGGAGAAATTGCGTTAGAAAAACTGACCGCCTTATACTCGAAGTGTCTCTTGATGGGAAAGGTACCAGAGTCTTGGGGGAACACCAACACCATATTAATCCATAAGAAAGGAGACGTCAAGGACATGAAACATTATAGGCCAACCAGCTTACTGTCCGTTCTCTACAAACTATTGACAAAAATAATAGCTGATATAGTTAAAGGGACATTAGAGCTCAAAGAAAGGACCATGCAGGATTTGGCACATGATATTCCACAATATACAATATTCATTCTATCAACCAGGTGATGAGAAATGTGCGCAATACAACCAAAAATCTGCACATAGCGTTTGTAGATTACAAGAAGGTGTTTGACTCAGTCGAGACATCATCAGTCATGCAGGCACTACGGAATCAGAGCACCGACGAGCCCTACATAAGCATACTGGAAGAAATCTACAGTGGATCTACAGCCACCATAGTTATATATAAACCCCACATATCAATCCCTATATAAAGAAAGCAACCGAATCCCAGTAAAGACGGGTGTAAGGCAGGGAGACACAATTTATCGAACGCTATTGATCATGTATTTACAGGAGGTTTTCAGGAGCCTAGATAGGGAAGAGTTAGAGATAAGAGTTAATGGGGAGTATCTTAGTAACCTGCGGTTCTCTGATGACATTGCCTGGATGAGTACTCAAGAGATGAATTACCGCTCATGGTTATAGAACTGGACCCGGAAAGCAGTAGAGTTGGTCTGAAAATAATATGTACAAAACTAAAGTAATCTGCAACAATCTTGGCAGAAACCAGCGTTTTGCGATTGGTGTAGAGTGCTGGTAGTTGTGAAGGAATACGTTTACTAGGACAGGTAGTTACCATGGAGCCGAACCATGAGAGTGAAGTAATTAGAAGAATAAAGATGGGGTGGATCACATTCGGCAAGCATTCTCAAATCATAAATTGTAATCTATTACTAACCACAAGAGAAGGTATATAAAAGCTCCATCTTGCCGGTACTTACCTACGGAGCATAAACCTAGAGGATTACAATGAGGGTTCAGCTTAAATTGGGGAGGACGGAGCGAGCGATAGAAATAAAAATGATAGACGTAACCTTAACAGCCAAGACGAGAGCAGAGTGGGTCAGGGAACAAATCGGGGTTAATGATATCATAGTTGAAATCATGAAGATATCGACATGGGTCGGGCACGTAGCACGTAGGCAGGATAACCACTGGTCATTAAGGGTAACTGACTGGATTCCCAGAGAAGGCAAACACACGAAGGGGAGACAGAAAGTTAGGTGGGCCGATGAGATAAAAAGTTTGCGGGTATAGAGTGCCAACGGAAAGCACAAGACCGAGTTGATTGGCGGATCATGGGAAAGGCTTTTGCCCAGAAGGGGGCAAAGTCAGGCTGATGATGATTATCACGATTGTAATGATGATAAAGAAACACTAACCGGAAAGCTCCGAGCTCTTTGGTTACATCTGCGATCATGTTGGTTGGCACTCGGTTGAAGCGGATGTACGTGCCATCCTGGGTTCCTTGCGTCATGGTGAAGCCCACCATCGCACTTGCTTTTTGCGTCGCGAAGAATCCGACTACCAGCAGCACGGCTGGGAACAGCCGTCCAGGAAAAGTAATGGCTCTGCGTGTGGCATCTGTGGGGTCCATCCTGGAAGTTCTTCGATAACTATAGAAAAAACAAAGAAACACGAGGTTGCAATTATTTATGAACAGGAAATATATAACAAGAAATGATATTATTATGTTCATTGTTATTATTTGTCTTGCAAACACACAAAACCTGAAGACACAGTGTAAATAGAGATAAAATAAGCTGACAAGCGCAACTTGTTGATAGCTAAAATGCATCGCTCTCTGAGCCTCATTTATCAAATTTTAACGATAACAAGAAGTACCACAGTAAAAAATAAACAAAAAAAAACATACACGCGAGGACAGAAGGCGAGGGAAGTTGTGTGACCCCAGCTTTTCACGTTTAAACGGTTTACGTAGCGCACATGGCTGCCGCCAAAGCAGGCTATGAAATGATACTTTTTTGAGATTGTATATCGCAGCATAAATTAATGAGGTCATGAAAGGCGGAATGCACCAACCCTACCACTTTCGTGTGAATGCGTCGATACTGTTTGTTTATTTGTAAAATATACAAAACGGGAAGGCTGTAGTCCAATGTGCGGCACTGAAACATATTCGTAAAATAGTAAGTAAAAACCAATAGAATTTGTAAAGCATCTAAAAGCAGTTTTATTAGATGTGCCAAAGCCGTCAGTAAGATTGCCGGTGGGACGAATATTTTTAAACTTTCGCTTAAGGTCCCAAGTGCGATATACAAAATTCAATACTAACTATATAATGTTCCGCTGTATTGCAGTTTACAGCCCAATTGGAGCCTTTCAAGCTGCTGGATGGTGTAATGATCCTACTCCAACAAACTCTTTCTTTCCACGTTTCATCAGTGGTACGATCGTTTGGTCTGACTACGCCACCATCTGTTTTGGGTGTATGGAGTGATCAGTTGGAGTTAAGAAAGAGATCTAATGAAGTGCAACGGAAGGAATCCGTATGATTTCTTATCGCATGCCGAAACTGATTAAGCTTTACTTGGCCGTCGAGCAATTGAACTCGTGCTTCCGTTTTTGTCGATAGTGTCAAAGGGGGAAAAGATGGCTGAGTAATAGATAAGACTTATAGGAACAGCCGTGCTGTTATCTCCGCGATAATTTATGAATGTGCTCTGTGTCATGGCGCTGGTGTTAGTGAATCAGTCTTTTGTCGGCAGATTTGGCACTCACATTACTTACGTCACAGAAGCTAGCCATGAGTATTCAAATATATATATATATATATATATATATATATATATATATATATATATATATATATATATATATATATATATATATATATATATATATATATATATATATATATTGTCGCAGTACAACGCGAACAAAGCACAAGTACGCCTTGAGGCAGCAAAAGCAGCGTGTTCTCAACGGCTGATTCACAAGATCATCTTCGTTCTCGCGTCAAGCCAGAGGCCCACTACCTGGTGTCCGCTAAGTTCCCCCGTCAAGCCAGAGGCCCACTACCTGGTGTCCGCTAAATCCCCCCATCATCGTTTTTGTCCACATGTAGACACGGGTCATTTGCCTCCCTCTCAAAGAGCATCGACCCGATGCGAAGTCAATAATGCAGTTTTTGTTAAAATATAAGTCTCACGCAATCACTCGCTCACGTAAGGCTTCATGCGCACTACGTGAACGAGTTCAGGATGGTGCTGGCGACGATTGGTACTACACGAATTGTCGGGAACAACTTCGTAAGTGACGTCACTTAGTTGTCGCAGCACTCGGTATGGCCCAAAGTATCTTCTTAAGAGCTTTTCTGATAGTCCTCGTTTCCGTACGGGTGTCCAAATCCATACTTTGTCGCCAGTTTGATAGACAACTGCTCTGCGGTGAGAATTGTAGCGGCCTGCATCGTACTCTTGCTGCTGGCGGATCCGTAATCGTGCCAGTTGTCTAGCTTCTTCCGCGCGTTCCGTAAACGTGTTGGCGTCTGGGTCGATGTCGTCACTTTCGTGCAGCAGCATCGCATCTAACATAGTTCGTACTTGTCGTCCATGAACGAGGCTGAACGGGGTCATGCGGGTCGTTTCTTGCTTGGCCGTGTTGTACGCAAACGTTATGTATGGTAAGATTTCGTCCCAATTTTTGTGTTCTATGTCTACGTACATCGAAAGCATGTCTTCAATGGTTTTGTTTAGACGCTCCGTCAGCCCGTTTGTTTGTGGGTGGTAGGCAGTAGTCTTGCGATGCGTTGTTCCACTCAGCATCAGGACGTGATCTAAAAGAGCTGCCGTAAATGCGGTTCCTCTGTCTGTGATTACGACGGTTGGTGCACCATGCCTCAGTACAATATTTTCGATGAAAAACCTGGCCACCTCCGCTGCTGTACCTCTCTGAATAGCTTTTGTCTCGGCATAACGGGTCAAATAATCCGTCGCGACGATAACCCAGCGGTTTCCTGCAGTGGACATAGGAAGTGGGCCCAAAATGTCCATGCCTATCTGGTAGAATGGAGCTGTTGGGACCTGCACAGGTTGCAGTAGACCAGCTGGTTTAGTCGGTGGTGACTTGCGTCGCTGGCAGTCGAGACAGGTACGAACGTGGTGCTTCACGGCTGTGGTTAGTCTCGGCCAGTAATACCTTTGCTGTACTCTGGCCAACGTTCTCATGTAACCCAAATGGCCAGAGGTCACCTCGTTGTGGCATGCTTTGAGTATTTCGGTACGAAGGGCTGCTGGTATGACGAGCAGATAGGCGGATCCTGTCGATGAAAAGTTTCTTTTGTAAAGTACTCCGCCCCGTAAACAAAACGATGACAATACTCTTGCGAAAACTCTTGGCGCCTTCTGAGATCTGCCTTCCAAGTAGTTAATTAAGCCAAGCAACTCAGTGTCGTCACGTTGTTGCTGCGCAATGGCGGTCGTGTCGAGGACACCGAGAAATGCCGTTTCCTCCTCCTCGGGTAGAGTTGCCGACTCAATAGGTGAACGGGACAGACAGTCAGCGTCCATATGTCGCTTGCCTGACTTGTGCACGACCGTCATGTCAAACTCTTGCAGTTTTAGGCTCCAACGCGCTAATCGGCCGGTGGGATCTTTTAGATTAGTTAACCAGCAAAGGGAGTGATGGTCACTCATAACTTTGAAGTGTCAGCCATACAAGTACGGGCGAAATTTCATTACTGCCCATACTACGGCGAGACATTCTTTCTCTGTTGTTGAATAGTTAGCCTCTGCGCGTGTTAGCGTTCGGCTTGCGTAGGCGATCACTCTTTCTGTGTCCTCTTGCCGTTGCACAAGCACAGCCCCAAGACCTACATTGCTAGCGTCTGTGTGAAGCATCGTCGGGGCTTCTTCGTCGAAGTGGGCGAGCACAGGGGGCGTTTGGAGACGTTGACGCAGGTCATTAAAGGCAGCCTCCTGTTCTTCTTTCCACTCAAAGGCAACATCATCTCTTGTGAGACGAGTTAGTGGCGACGCGATGCGGGCGAAGTCTGCGATAAACCGGCGATAATAGGCACAAAGGCCTAGGAAGCGTCTGACAGCCTTCTTATTGGAGGGTACTGGGAACTGTGCGACGGCGGCAATTTTTCCAGGATCGGGCCGGACGCCTGCGTTGCTGACGACGTGACCGAGAAACTGAAGTTCGTGAAAACAGAAATGGCACTTTTCTGGTTTCAATGTTAGGCCCGCGAACCGTATGGCACGTAAAACAACTTCCAGCCTTTTGAGATGCTCGTCAAAAGTGGTCGAAAACACTATAACGTCGTCCAGATAGACTAGGCACGTCTTCCACTTCAATCCCGAAAGTACCGTGTCCATAAGCCTTTGAAAAGTTGCGGGCGCGGAGCACAAACCGAAAGGCAAGACTTTAAATTCGTATAAACCATCTGGGGTCACAAAAGCGGTTTTCTCTCGGTCTCTTGGGTCTACCTCGATCTGCCAGTAACCACTCCTCAAGTCCATGGAAGAAAAGTAGCGAGCGTGCCGAAGTCTGTCAAGGGAGTCATCAATACGTGGGAGCGGGTACACATCTTTCTTGGTCACCCGATTCAGCTTCCTGTAGTCCACGCAAAAACGCAGGGTGCCGTCCTTTTTCTTTACTAGCACTACAGGCGATGCCCAGGGGCTCTGTGACGGTTGAATGACGTCATCTTCCAGCATTTTCGCGACTTGTTGTTGTATGGCTTCGCGTTCCTTTGAAGCTACACGATAAGGGTTCTGGTGGATAGGTCTCACCGTGTCCTCGGTGATTATTCGGTGCTTTGTCAAAGGTGTTCGACCAACTCGTGATGTCGTTGAAAAGCAGTCGCGGAATTCGGCTAGCAGCTGAAGAAGTCTCTGTCGCTCGTCCTTTGACAGAGTGGTGCCAACATCGTGAATGGGGTCTGGTTCTGGATTAGGCTCTTCGTCCAATACCGACAAACATAAACTGCCTCGCATTTCTACAATATTGTTGTACGAAGCGATAGCTGTGCCCTTCGGAAGGTGCCAGCGCTCAGCACTAAAGTTCGTCAGAAGTAAATTCGTGCGTCCACGAGTGAGACGGACGATACCTCGTGCGACCAAAATGCCATGACTAAATAGTAGCGAGGCAATTCGGTCAGCAATGCCTTCGCCATCAAACGCTTCGTCGCCTTGTACTGAAACAAGAGTGCATGACCGGGGCGGGACGACCACATCATCATCAATTATACGTAAAGTGTTGCGTATTGCGTATGAACAGTCAACTAAACCAGAGCTGTTGCGGAATGTAATTGAACGGTCCGGGATGTTGATGACGGCACCATATTCTCTCAAGAAGTCCATCCCTATGATCAAGTCCTTGCAACACGAGGTGAGGATGAGGAACGTCGCCACGAAAGCAGAGCCACCGATGTCGAGTCTTGCTGTACACCTTCCGACAGGCATCAACAGCTGGCCGCCTGCTGTCCTCAGGTGAGGTCCCGTCCACGTAGTCTTCACTTTTTTTTAGGCGTACGGCAAGGTTTTCACTTATGATAGAAAAGTCGGCGCCGGTGTCAACTAAGGCTGTTACTTGCTGTCCGTCTACCGAAACGGTAAGATCTGTGGTCACAGTTTCGTCGGTGTTACAACTTCTCGGCTTTACGGCGTCCTGTGGTACAAGTAACGGGGGCTTTTTTTCGTCGCCTTGACGGCCTGCAACCTCACCCCCGGAGGTCGCTGCCTTCAGTTTCCCCGGCGTGGACCTGGTGACCTCCTCCCACTGACGTCGGCTGTAGTTCGGTGGCGTGACGAAGGCGAATATGCCGGAGACGGAGAGCGTGGTCGACGTCCCAAACCTGGCTGGTAATCGGGCACACTGTCGTCATTATTGGCATGGCGGTTGTCAAAATGGGACTGAGACAAGGGGAGTCCTTGAGAATGAGTGTCTCGGCGTGGTGCGTAGCCGTCGTTGGCGCGTCGATCGTCAGACCATTGCCGAAGAGGTCGAAACATATCTACGCGGTGCCAGCAATGGCGGGAAATGTGGCCTACACCTCCGCAGGTAAAACAAAGCGGGCGCCTATCTACAGTACGCCAGGCGTCTGTTTTACGAAGCTGTGGACGCCGCAACGGCTCGTAATGTGGCAAATTGGGAGACGGCTCTTGGTACGGCGGCATTTCGTACGGCGGTACGACGGCAGGTCGTCGCGGTGTCTGTTCTTGTGGCGACCAAGGAACGGCTGCCGATGGCTGGCGGTACGACGGCGCAACGGGCGGCGGGCGGCGAAGCGCGGCTGCGTAGCTCATAGGTCGCTGATCGTCAGTAGGATCAGCTGTTGAAAACGCTTGGCGTATTTCTTCGCGGACGACTTCAGCGACAGACGCCGTGGGTGGTTCCGTGACCAGATTCCGGAACTTCAGCAGCTCTTCGCGAACAATCTCTCTTATCAAATCGCGCAACGAGCTTTGATTTTCAGATGCCGTAGCGGCGACTTGCATGTGGGCGCTGCTGGACAAGCGATCGTATTGTCGGCATCGTAGGTGAAGCGCCCGTTCGATAGCCGTAGCTTCTTTGATGAAGTCTGACACGGTGGTTGGCGGGTTCCGCAAAAGTCCGGCGAACAATTGCTCTTTAACGCCGGGCATGAGGTAGCGCAACTTTTTGTCGTCGGTCATGTGCGGGTCAGCTTTACGGAAGAGACGGGTCATGTCCTCAGCGAACATTGCGACCGTTTCATTGGGTTTCTGAACCCGTAGCTCGAGTAAATGCTGCGCACGTTCGCGCCGGTCGGCATCGGCAAATGTGTCAATCATTCCTCTTTTAAAGTCGCTCCATGATGACAAACTGCCTTCTCTGTTCTGGTACCAAGTTTTAGCACTGTCGTCGAGATAAAAATAGGCGCGGGAAAGCCTTTGTTCAAGGGACCACTGGTTGGTGTTAGCGACACGTTCATAGTGATCAAGCCATTCTTCAACGTCTTCATGTGCTCCACCACCAAAGCGATCAGGCACCAGCGGTGAAAAAAAGGTTACCTGAGATGGGGTTGGCAAACTACTGTCTCGTAGTAACTGTTGTGGATTGGCGGTGGCCATTGGTAGATCTGAGCGGTGCTTTGTAGAGTGTTCCTGTGACAGAGTGAACTCTGGAAGGAGGCCTCGCAAGCGACGACTGAAGCGATGCACGGGAGTGTCGACAAGTGCTTCTGGGCAGGATGAACGGCTCCCCGTGGGAGTGTGGAGCATCAGGCGGGGTCGCGGGCCAGCACCTCCACCAGTGTCGCAGTACAACGCGAACAAAGCACAAGTACGCCTTGAGGCAGCAAAAGCAGCGTGTTCTCAACGGCTGATTCACAAGATCTTCTTCGTTCTCGCGTCAAGCCAGAGGCCCACTACCTGGTGTCCGCTAAGTTCCCCCGTCAAGCCAGAGGCCCACTACCTGGTGTCCGCTAAATCCCCCCATCATCGTTTTTGTCCACATGTAGACACGGGTCAATAAATATATATATATATATATATATATATATATATATATATATATATATATATATATATATATATATATATATATATATATGACCGATTCTCACTATAGTTAAAGCGTAACCCTACATATTTTAGTAGGTAATTTATTAACCACCCAAACACATAAATAAACAAATAAATAGGATGAGATGGAAGGAAATAACAAGGACTTTAAACGTACAGGTAGGGAGATCGACCAAGTGTGCTCCAGCTTTCCAACGCAGCAAGGAAACACCAGCTCTTTGCTTATTGCTATGGTCCTGCTTAAAGCTCTGTTTATTTTTATGCATACTTTGTTCAATGGTACACAGCAGTAGTAATAACAATAACTGTCGGGGTTCAACGTCCCAAGCCCACCATATGATTACGAGAGACGCCATAGTGGAGGGCTCCTTAAATTGCGACCTTCTGGGGATTCTTTAACGTGCGTCTAACCCCCGTATTCACAGACGCTCCTCGACTCGGCTTTTACGCTTGACTTGACAGAGTTGAGCAGTGCGCCACTGCTTGGCTGAAAATTACGCTGCGCTACTGAAGAATCGCAGTAGATTATCCCTTACATGCAGTGACTTGCCGTTCTTAGAGATGGCGCTCCCATCGGCTTTTTCAAGTGGAGGTGAAGCGTTGAGTGAAGGGACGTTCTGGAATACGTGGGTAAATCTAACCACACGGGCCTCAAGCATTTTCGCCACCATCGAAAATGCAGCCGAGTGCACTGACGTCACACTGTACTCTGGTTTCTGGCGTATTGCTTTCACCGAAATACGAACACAATGGTCTGGCTCAAAATTTGCGACTTTTCGTTAAGGAGTCAAGCACCGGGAGCGCTGTACCACAGCGGCGAACCATGTTGAATGTACCGACCGCACAGCACTCACAAAAAAAAATTTAGCACTACTTGTCAGACTTTCCACTTTATCATAACATGCAATGATTGCTTTCGCAGTGAACCAACGCTGCGACGTGTTACGCGAGTCAGTTCTCCCACGGAGGGGTCGTTACACGACGAGCAGCCGTGACACTACACACGTGGAAACAATCAACCGTCACCCGTGTTGGGTCTTATAGTCGGCGCCGTTCTGCGACTTCAGTTGTCCAGGAATGACCACGATCATTTTGATTGTCAACCTTCTTGAGTGTATATGTCATCGCCGTAGATGACATCAAGGTTGGTCGTTGATAGAGACGAGACAGCTGCCATAAGTCAGGAGAAGAAGAGCGCACCTGACAGGCATTGTGGTATATTGGGCAAAGAGTTATATTTCAGAGAAAAGACAAAAAAAAAAGAAACAGAGAAGAGATTGGCCTGTGCAGCCTTTTACGTCAATCTTCCCCCCGCAATAATCTCACTCGTCGGCTAGCTATGGCGGTGACCAGATTATTAGGGCAGTAGCGCAACTTGCGTAAGAAACGTGAAAATAGAAGAACAGCGATCGCCATTGCCGCTAGGCGGCATTGTGTTGCAAGGAATAGAAGGGCGTCGCCATGGGAACGAGGTAGCCGCTGCTGCCAAAAGTTGCGATGGCCGAGTGCCGTCCCATTCGTCACCTAGATATAATCTTTCAAATGACTTTTTGGGAATTACTTAAGTTGCAGGAACGATAAGCGGGTTAATTTCACTCTTACATGTACGCGGAGTTCACCGCGATAGAGCAGTGGCTATTTAGCTCGGCTGTTGATCAGAAGGTCGCAGTTTCGATTTCGGCCAGCCGCGGTGGTAACATTTCAATGTAAAGGCGATATGGCAGAAGCCCATGTACTCTACGATGTCGGTTCACATTAAAAAAACAACAACACCAGATTGTCAAAATTTCCGGAGGGCTTCACTGCGGCGTCCCTCATATACACATCGTGGTTTTGGGACGTACAGCCCCAAGTACTGTTATATTGTTACGCACACGACTTACGTTCCCAGAGCGCGATAAAAGGAATAATGATGCAAGAATGAAATGGTGCAATTGCACGGCTATTGAGTGTACGCTTCGAACGTTAACATAACGTATCTCGAAGTAAGAGTCGTCGTGTGTGTTGGCGAAATTTTATACCATGACGGTTTCCACCCGCATACGTGCGATTTCTGAAACTTGACGTTGCCAAATTTGACTCAAAGTTTGACTGAGCCACGCAACAGTGATTTTATGCCTCATAAACTTGCATCGTTCTCTTTCCGTGAGTGTTACACAATTTATGATTGTTCCTCTTCTGCAGAAATAGTCGCCAGTAAATTCACACAAAAAAGTCATGACAGAGGGCCTCGTATTTCTTAAAACACGGTGTACTTTTACAAGAACCGAATACACAAAAGATGATTTGTATAAAATATCAAGTTGACAGCGTATCAAAATTGCGGCCCTCTCTCTCTCTCTCGTATTGAATTCTTATGAAGGCAAGCCACGAATGAAACACCCGGCCTTGTCCCACGAGCGCACACGTGATTTTAAATTTTACAGAATCGCAGATGATGTGCTTTAATTTGCTGTTGAGGCCTTGCGGCACCACACGGTACGAACACGACGCAAAGCATACATTCTTCAAACGCTCAAACCACGAAATGGTGCCGAGATATTATTGACGAAGCTGGAAGTTGGACGCCAAGGCTTATTGTAAATAAATAGAGCAAAAACACATCAACTTGCGCAAAAAGGAAGCATGTATACGCTACGCTGAAAAATGTTTTTAAAGAGCATGTACTGACCTTTCAGCTTGCAACAGAGGAGTTCTCGCTTCTTGAACGTTTTCGATGCCGCAGCAGTATGAAGACGCACATCGAATGAAGTCAGCGCAACTCGGGACTGTCTCTTTTCTAGTCCGGAATCACAGGCATCGATACCATATGCTTAAAAAGCCTTCAACTGCCATTCGCTATCGCGATGTGAAGATTGCAGCCAGATTATTTTTTGAAGACGCGTTGTTTCTGACGTGATTTCTAACTATTTTCACTCCTTCGCATGTGAATGAGGGAGCCAGTGAGCGATAGGCTTTTTTTTTTGCAAACGCAAGGTGGTGTCTCTTTAGTTGGTCACTCTGTTCGAGGAGATGAGATAAGGGAATAGAAAGCTTAAGAAAGCATAAAGAAAATGAAAGAGAAAGAAGTACGTTAGGAGCTCAACTCCAGAGTGGTATCCAGCGGATAGTATTCATAAGGTCAGCCACGATTAAGGATGAGCCTCTAGTCTAAAGGACAGCAAATGGCAATAGTTCGTCACACCATTCGTTATAAGATAACTGTGAACGCTTGGTCAGAATGAATGGGACAATTCAAGTAGCCACATGAACGGCTTGTGCTGCCGATGTCCTCGTCGTGTGATTCAAAGCCGCTTGCTTATCGCAATGATCTTGTAGTAGACAGTGATTCAGCCCTGCGAGATAACCACAGTGACGGCTTATCGGCTGCGGGCTTATGAGAACAAGGACCAGGGTTCGATGGCCGGCTGCTGAAGGTTTAGTTTCTGATGGGTATTCCGGATGTATGTGTTTTTAGTATAAAGAGAAAAAAGTGCCCCCCCCCCACCCCCCACACACACACACAGCCCCGTAGAGAGGAACACATTTCAAGGGCATGGAGGGCATTTGGTGGACTTGGATGGTTCAAGTAAATCATCAATTTTGAGGAAAGTACCTATTTGAGTAAGGAAGAGCCCTAGGCAAAGAATGGTGACGTCATAGAGTTATTACATAGCACTGTTATAAAAGCGTCATCACTAAGCCGATGGATTTACGACTATTTCTATTGCATTTATGTGGTTCCACAAGAACAGTTAATTTTATAGCTTAAGAATAAAAGGCACGCATGCTACATTGCCCTATTACCGAATCACGGAAGAGTTGTGGAGTTGGTGTCACAGGAAATGTAGCCATTTTAGTGTAACACAGATTGTGTAAAAAACAACAAATAACTAAATGTAACAGACGAGCTATCAAGACAGAAATCAATTGCGTTGAGAAAGCACGGTGCAACGTCTTCAGCTTGAAACCAGAGAACCAGAAAAAGAACACACATTTGCCCATTAATTGCATTCGTTATTTATTGCAGTTATCGCATTCGTGAATTAACGTGCGCTCATCAATTTCTATATACAAATCTAGGCTTCAGCTGTAGCATGTTGAACCGAATCTTCAGAAGTGGCCATTGGTTGAGGCCGGCATCCCATGAAAGCAGCACGAAGCATGCCGTTCTCTTCATGCTGAAGGGTGTAGAAAAAACAAGTGAAAATTTACTACCGACTCCAAATTAAGAATCTTCCCAGCGAATTTCGTTTAAGACGAGAGTGGTTAACACGCCGACTACATCTGTTTGCTTCGGTGCGAGCGTGCGTGTGTCCGTGTTTCCAACAAGTAACATTTTAAGAGTCCTAATTTTACTGTTTTTACATCGTTGTACGAGGCATATCCCTATTTCAACGTCTTAATATTATTGACAAAATAATATTCACGGAATAATCATAGTTTTCACTTTAATATCTCCTATGGTTTCTCACTAAGGAGATGTAATATTGCAACATTGTAATATTAACTCGCCTATGGGGAAGTTTATATTGCAATGTTGAACATAATCTAGCTAGACAGTGGAATTACTTGCTAGTACATAAAAGTGTAGTTGAGAATGAAATAATTGCCGTGAAATCATTCTTTCAATTGGCCTGATCACACAATATTGCAGCAGAAACGCGGGAATTTTTTCTTGAGTCACGTGTAAGGTGAAAGCAAGGCGTGAAATGGAGCTGCGGTAGCACTTATTTGCATGATATCTATCTGATTAACATTATATTGTTGTATCAAGAAAGCACTTTCTTCCAAAGTTATAAAGAATAGAGATTGTGTTAATTAACAGCAGGAAAAATTGACTGCATAATCTCTTTTTCTGTAGTCATTTTTAGAGCGAACAGTATACTGCCGTATAATATCAGCTATAAACATCTTTAGCTCTCAATAACTCATGATGAAGTAAAAAGAAACAGTTGAGCCTTGTTCTAGTTTAAAAGTATAGGAAAGTTGAAGAAATTGTCATAGTAGAAGAAACTCACCGTGAAAACATCAGTCCGGTTGTTCTCCTGTAAAGTGAAATGAAAGTGTGCATAACCTTATTTATGCTTCAAAACAAACAGGAACTTTCCCATTGCTTGATGATTATTCACTACGGCATCCCCATACAGTGACATCCGTCACTTGATATTTTTAGAGGGAACCATCAAGCTTACATGGCAGTTGTTCGAGAACGATAATTCCCTATTCACCATATTACGAGTTAATTTATCTATCTTTACAAAGTGACAAAATACATACGCACTTAAGGCTGCGGCTCCTTGATAGGTTAGTCAGTCGCTCAATTGTAAGGCATTCATATTTCTGAACAGGCAATTGCTGTGTTGGGTTGTTAAAGAGAAGACAGTGTGTACATGTACATCTTTGTTTCCTACGTGACACGCGGTCATAGGCTAAAAAGGTTATGAGAGGTGCAAGTGCGGGAAGATTACTTCTTGTACTATTATGGTCCGGTGATTTTTGAGGGGTATTTATTCGCGGCGTCGGGTGGTGCGATTCGACTGAAATTTTCGCATGAGCGAGCACGCGTTTTTCACCGGGCAACATAAATTGTGACTGCACATTGTTCGTCATGTCCACCTGAACGTTGCCGTATGCGACGTGCAGCACTCAGGCGTCCCAAGGAAGATCGAGAGCTACACTTGTGAATTAATTATTTTGCGGCGTTCACTCCGACACAGCTTATGAGCCCGTTAAAGGTAGAAAAAGTTGCAGGGTTAAGTGCTCTACAATAATAAAGCCATTTCATGCCTCTGCATTATAAGTAAATAGGCACCACTGCACTTTTCGAACATAGACCGTGTTTTTTTCTCATCTCATTCTTCGTCTTTCTTTCATGCATCTTTAATACTTTATCCTGCTATTATTCTTTTCTCTCTGATATAATGCCTGCTTTCCTCCTTCGCCATTTTCTGCTTCACACATTACTTCTCCTCACTCTCGCTTCTCTTTCACGACTCTTGCTGTGCAAACTGTCCATGGTTGGGCCACTTTTTACCCTCTCAACATCAGTCCTCCTTGCCCTCAAATTTCTTGCTCATACCCTTGCTGAATTATATATACTATACAAGGGTATGCTCTGCTTTAGCCCTCTCCTCGCCTCTTTCTCTTCTTCCTCCTCCCCCCCCCCGATTTTTTACTCACCCCTCAGTGATGTAATATGATATGCTATGGTGCTCCTCTTTCCCACCTTCCCATTATTATATTAGGCTATGTTAGGCTCCTAGCAATGTACAGCATAGCTGTACGCTATGCTAGGAGATGCTCAGTTCATGCAGAGAATGTTGCAGATATATAGAAGGACAAATCTTACCAGAGTGCCGTCTCGGTCGCAAGTTTTCTTAATTCCACACAGGATGGTGTCGCAATGAAGGCCTTCTTTCACACGCTCCAGTTTTCCTTGAATCTGCATGTAACGTTTACACGTGATGTGAACGAGGATTTTTGTTTGCGAAACCTATAGAGTGTTTTGCAAATGCAATGACCTCAACTTCGCGTCTTGCCAGTTCTCGTCATGCTAGCTCGACACTTGGCACTAAGACAGGCCACCGACACAATACGCGCTTTCAAATTGTTAGAACATGCCCACCCCAAATTAAATGCAGACCGCAAGCGTATTGAAAATAACATTATACAAGACACATTTACTCTCGATTGGCACCAATCATAATATTAAACTTGTTTACGCAATGATGGTAAATAGGTATTCTGGGGCCTATGGCTGATCTAAATATACCGTTTTGTTTTGTTTTTTATGCAATACGTATATAGCATTAACCATCTGACTTCCCGAATACCCCTGACCCGCAGGTCGCGGGATCAAATCCCGGCTGTGGCGGCTGCATTTCCGATGGAGGCGGAAATGTTGTAGGCCCGTGTGCTCAGATTTGGGTGCACGTTAAAGAACCCCAGGTGGTCGAAATTTCCGGAGCTCTCCACTACGGCGTCTCTCATAATCATATGGTGGTTTTGGGACGTTAAACCCCACATATCAATCAATTCCCGAATACCCATCATTTGAACAACACCAGCGCATTTCTGTAGGGTGTAAATTGTGCAAAAAATGGAGCGCGTAAAAAAGGGGATGAGTTTACGTTTCACGTACACTCCTAAGATGTTGTCCACGTACACTCCTAAGATGTCTACTATACCTATCCCCCTTCTATTTATAGCCATTTACCATGAACGGTGGATGTTGAGTGGTGGAGGAAGCAGAAAATGATGCAGACGCGATCGACCACAGAAGTCGGAATAAATAAGTTTAGGGGCTAAGTGGCGGCGGCATAATTTTGTACAGCCTTCACTGCGACCACTTTTCGCGCACTCATACAAAGAAACGCAAGATGTTAATTCTGAAGACATACATTACTGAAATGATCGTTCTGTCTAAGAAGGCATGCATTGCAAAAATAAACCACCAAAAGTGCTGGCCTCACGTGTGATGTACCTGAAATGTAGTAATTATGGCGAAAGGTCGGCAAAGCTTATGGAGCTAACTCAGACTCACTCAAGAAATATATTTTGAGCTTTAGACTAACTCGGACTCAAACTCACGAAAATATTAGTTACCCGGACTCTCTAAGATTCATACTCACAGCTAGATCGAAGCATTTGTGAGTCTGATTGAGTTTACTCATGAGCGAGTTCGCGAAGCTATGCTTACGACTCTAGAAAAAAAAATCTCCGACGACTGGATGTGTATGAACTACAGCACAGGCTAGAAGCTACATGAACTACCACATCAAAAATACCTACCTCCTCTGTAACATTTCGTAATACACATTGAACCACTGCAGCCAGGGATTGCTCAGACAAATCTGAAAAGAAAGAAAGAAAAAAAGATTGACCTTCACGCTCCTTAACGGCGTTAATTTCAACGTATAGTTTCCAAAATTTACCTGCTAAAATGCTCTACAGAGTTCTTGAAAGTCTACCCCTTCTGCCCCTGACTCCTACGACAAGCTGTGTTATGAGACATGGCGTCAAAGTACTTTTCACGTGTTCATAAAGAAGTAAAGAGCGGCTGTTTATTGAAAAACGGACTTTTTTTTTTTTGCCGGCGTGCATACAACTGCTGGTATGCCATTTAGTAAAGCAGACGTCTCGAGCTCATTTCAGCCAGTGGGTCACAGTCAATTAATGCAGTCCCCCCGAGGGTCGAGGCAACAACGCAGATCAAGGGGGAGAGAGGGAGAGAGACTGAAACTCGTAGAGAATGAAGAAACTCAGCGAAAACTTACTGCATACGGATCCATTGTGTGGGCGATGGCGCCCATGCTCGTCGATGTGGTCGGCATGATGACCTTCGTGGTCTTCGTGCTGGTGCTCCTCAGTGGCGCCGTGGGGAGCGGCGTAAGCGATGACGAAAAACACAGCAAGAACCAGGACTGCTTTCATGATGGCTCAGGCTAGGAGCGGTTTTCAGAAACAAGACTGCCTAGCGCTCAGTTTGGCCCGCTTAAATAGAGGAAACGCTTGCCCAATTTGGAAACGTGTCTATCTCTCTCTCTCTCTATCTCTGTTCTTCTCGCGAGAAACAGTCGGGGGATCTTAAATAGAGGTCGCCAGAAACCCGAGAATTCTTCACCGGCTTGCTGTACCAACATCATCTAACGGTGGTTGGCATTGTGGGGTCAGAGTCATGACGCAACAGTTGCGTCGCAGGGAGTCAAGCGTGAGAGGGTGTTCTAAGAAGGTTGTACAGCTAACTCTTAACTCTCGCTCCTCTCACTCTCAAAGAATCTCGAGTACCATCCTTTGCTACTCTCCCACTATCAAATCTGGCGTCTTTCTTGACTTTTACCCTGTATCTGCTGTCTTTGACCGAGTATCCAGTTTCACGTGGCTTTTTCGAATGTCGCTAAGGAGTTTGGACAGCCTTGATAAGCTGTCTACATTCACTGCTGAGCTGACAAGACCATATTCTAGTCGCTGTGCATACGGTTCTCGTCTTGTGTGAGCTAGGTGGTCAAATTTCAAAATTAGAACTTGATTAGTACACTTTCTTCAAAAGAAAAGGCTCGCCACAGGCATTATTCCTCTTTGTGCGCATATATATAGAGCTTAACATGACAGATAACGGGCTTTGAAACGAACGCAGCAAACAAATGCTTTCTACTTACCACGCAACGAACACGTACTGGTACAATAGCTCGGTATGAAGCTCAGTCACTCCATTTCCTCAAGCAATATGTGTACATTGATAAAATAAAACACGGTGTTTACAATACTCGGGTTAACTTGAACATACAGAAGCCCTTTCTTTATCATGGCGAAACAAACAATAGTTGCAGCTTATTTGTTCTGGAAGGACGGGCACCCCATATTCGGTATTATTCCTAAGCAGGTTTGTCCACGCCGACAAGTGATGTAGTGTTATGTTTTTGTTGCAGTTATTTACTCCTACCGATGGACCCTCGTACGTTTCAATCAACTAAATTTACGTCAGATGATGAACTTTCTGGCAGGCATGCAGAAATATTAAATGTACAGAAATAAGAGCAATGATAATGTCGTTAACAAAGTGAAGAGGGATGGCCACCGCCATAGCTCAGTTGGTAGAGCATCGGGCGTGTTGTACGAAGATTGTAGGTTCGGTACCCAACAGCGGTCAATTTTCTTTCCGTCCATTAGTTCATTTCGATATATCTATGTCGTAATTGGCACTTTGCAGTTAAAGAATACAAATATTGTCTCCTAGGAATTTCTTGGCTGCAATGTGCTTTGGTTTCAATTTAGGTTGCGCCTGACAAATAATGTAGTTTTTGATCCATTTCCCCTGTTCCGCATTGAGTCAAGCGAACAAGTTTCCACTTATTTCTGACAGCCCGTACACTACAGTTGGTTAAGGACATATCATAGGCCACTCGTAAATGAAACAATACGGCATATTACACGGTAAATAGGAAAATACAGCTTGTGAGCTTTATCTTATATATTCAGAGAGAGAAAGGACCAAGCTATATTTTTAATATGTACATCTGTTTCTGTGAAGTTTTTTTGAAATAAACGCTGAAGTGGCTACAGTAAGCAAAATATTAAGGCGAAATCATTACATGCGCATTAATTGCGACAAATACCCGCTGTCTAATGTCGGCGTCTCTGTCGGCGTTAACACCAGTGATGCAAAAGTAATCATCGCGTGATTACGTCAACATGACGTCATAATTACATCACAAATAGCCAAAATGTGAGACCTACTTATGACGTCACAGTGCCTCAATGTGACGTCCTGTCGCATGATTACGACATCATATTGTAGTTTGGTCAATGGCGGGAGATCATGGAGGCAGAGCGAAACGAGGAGATGAATCTGATCTTCGAGGCAATGTAAAACATTGGGGGATTCTTAAGCTTCGCCTTTAAAAGTTGAAAGCGGAGCGATATCCTGCCCCTATAGCGTACTTTAACCACTTAGGGCATACTTTTTATTGTATGATGTTGCTCGAGAAGTTTAAATAGTGGAGTACTACAATGTAATCCATAAAGTTGAAAGTGGCTTGTGTCAGTCAAGCTTTCGCGTAATTCTCGATTTTGTGCAATGGTTAGCATGCTTTAAATGACAAGATGATGTAGATGTAGATCCTAAACTCGTGGCTCACACCCACTCTGGGGGGGGGGAGGGTCAGCCAAGAATTGGGTAGTTTACCAAAAGAAAAAGAACGAAGGTATATAATTAAAAACTGGCAAAAACAAAATTAACAGGGATATTGTTTTTTGTCCGTGTTTCTTTGTTTTCAGTGTGGTCGTGGTTTTGGCGCGAATATATATATATATATATATATATATATATATATATATATATATATATATATATATATATATATATATATATATATATAATATATATATATATATCATAACATGGGGAACATGGGAAAGGGTGCCGCTGCTCCACAAATGAAGGTTTCCGTTCCCGTCATGGGCCCCAAATAGGCTGTAGGTTTGGAATGCCAGCGCTTTCTTGCCCGCTAAATCTTAACACCTCTTTTGGCTTAGGTGGTGTGTGGGTTGCTGCGCAATGTTTTTGTGAGCCAAGTCGCAATTATATCAAAACTGTTAATTTTCCTGACATGTTTTTGAACTTCAGATGATTTCACTATTTCTTCTCGGATTACTATGACGTGCACGTGTTTATGACGAGGGTTTACCGGTATAGAAAGTTGGTTCTTTAGATGTAACTTTTTGCAAATATTTGCCGGATATTCTTCACCCTAAACTAACAAATTATAAATCTTCCAGTGCCCTCGAAATGTCATTTCTGCTCTCATATGCAGCGAGCTTAATTGCCTCACACATGGGAAGAATTTTTATAGAAAAAAGCACTTTCACATTGCACATTATTCTGAACAGCAAATTTTACGTTAACGTGTATGTACCACCCCAAAAATGAGTCACTAGATGTTGTGCTTGACTAATGTCTCCGGGTTACCGCGAGTCACCTTTAAACTTACTCTTCCAATTGCCATTTCGGTAAGCAACTTCTGTGTGGCAGTGTCTTTTTTCCCACGCAGATAACAGACTCCATGGCAACTACAAATTAATGTGTGGTAATTCGGATATATTCATTTACTAAGGCGTAAGTTTACTAGAAAACTCGTTATTACAAAGGTCAAGCTGGCTACTGTGAAAGCCGTATACGCTGCATAGTCGCCGAGTGTGAGCTTTAGCTTAGCAATACAGAGCCACAAACCTTATGGCGTTGAGTTAAACATTCTGAAGATGACTTTGCTAACGCGCTACTGGACCACCCGAAGAGGAAATATTGTGGCTACAGGGTATGGCGTTGCAACTGCTCAAGTTGTTGCGACACCAGGAAGTGGTTGCACCGGAGTTACCGGTACGAGTAATTGGAGAAGCCTTATATTCACGATTACACTGCGGCAGTTCCCATTCAACGCGTGATTTTCGTAGCACACACAATTGCAGAAAATTGTAGATGAGTATACTGCATCTGCAACGGTCACAGTACATTGTAAAAAAATAAAGACAAGTAACCGATGCCCACGGTTGTAGTAATTCACTGAACTAGTTATGGAAGTACATGTACTCGCGGCAATCGAATGTATTATATGCAGACATGGGACTTCGCAAAGTGGTCCATTTAAAAATGTTTGCATCAGGAGCTGCGTTATTCTAGCACTACTGAGACAGTCCAGCACGTGGACCTCTCGTGGAAGTCTCACATAATGAGAGATACTGCCAGTGCCACAAGGAAAAAATAAGAGTGGCTACACGTATCAACTTTCGTATGAGTCACGAGACACTTCAGTTCGCATGTCGTTTTCACATCGGCTTTTAGTATAATCCTTTAAATCTAAAGTACTTCCGTTCCTAGCCTGCTCGCTTTCTGCTTCAATATTTTTAAAATTGGTAACTAAACTATGCGAAAACTTCTTGTTCCGGGAAGTCCACCTCGATGGTTTAGTGACTGGGGCGTCCTGAAATCGAAGTTGCAGTCAGAATTTCTTGAAAAGACGCTCGCATTACGGTGGTGCCCCATTCAAGAACACCAGTGTGCTGACGCATAATAAATATTTGTGATAAATTTGAAGCATAGTAAACATTTCCGGAAAGTCCAAATTAATTCAAGGGGCGACAACGTGGTGCTTTTCAAAGCCATCACATTGATGCATATTCCGTTTAGACAGAGGAAAACTAACCAGTTTTAACAAGTGATACGACACATGTGATGGAAGACACATCAGTCACTACTCCAGCAAAGCGCGTTATGTTTTCATACTGGGCCTTTAAATTTCAACAAAATAAGCTCAATAATTTAGGAGATCACACTTGGATCTGGTTTGAAACGTTACATGGACTTAATATTTACATATAATCTTCTGGTACATAAGATATTGTTGGCTCTTTCTCGGTCGTTCATCAATGAAATATATAACGTATACAAAAACCAAAGAATAAATAATAATTTGTAGATAGTCGTAAGAACGCATCTGCGTGCTTTTACCTGGAAGATTTAGCGTACAGTTCAAACTTATAATTTGTAACAGAAGTCAAATAACACTCTTCTGATGTTTTTTTGAAAGAAACAAACTAGATGTCTATATGAGAAAGCAGAATGATTGAGCAGTTGTACGCGTTCCATCATATTCGGTTTTTGCTACAAGAAATGCACAACGACACGGCTCAGGCATATTAATCGTGTTTACTAAGTATGTAAGAGTTATGCAGTCTGTAATAACCGTACTATACAAAAGTGCGAGAGTGCAGCAAAGGCACATTTAGTATAAACTAACATGAGCTGCGTGCTCAAATTCGTATTACGGTTCGTACAATGCCCTTCGGATGCACACTCAGCCAAAGCTAATCTCGAGAGCAAGCAGAGCACCCCCATTTTCGGCAATCAGTTCGTGGAATCAGTTAGTGTCCTCTGTTTTCCTGTGTTGATATGAATCCAATGCGATTTTAGACTGTTGACAGTGTTGTTTCCCATGTAAGGAAGCTATGTTTCCTCACATCATGTTTAATTATTGGACTGCAACTTTGAATCACTGGTGTTGCTACAAATTCGTTGCGCTTGCTCAGACTGGTGCTTCTGTAGATGGTATTTTGATTTAATCCCGTGGTACTTTTGATATTTAACCCGCCAATTATTCACTTAAGGCTTATATTGAAATAAAGAAAATGCATCTGGTTGCTCCGCAAGCATGCAACCATTCGGAACGACTTATGAAGATAACACCAGTTACAAACTGCTTTGATGTGTGGTTACCCTGAACTCGCTGGAGCGGCTATGATCTCTTCTACCAGCGCTTCGTATAGTTACGCAACATCGGATGCAAAAGGATTAGCTGTCAGCTGCAATTCGGTAGCAACGACGGGTAGCGCAAAATATACATTCAGCGAACTCAAAAATATTCTTCTATAAACTGCACTCTGAATCATTGGCGTTAAACACATGTTTAAAAAGCAAAAAAATATCCCTTCTGTTGCCTGTTGTCTATGTAATGGGCTGGAAACAATTGAACATTGCTTTGTTAGCTGCAAAGATTCCATTCTGTTTTGGGATGTCCTTCAGCGAGCACTAAAAAAAAAAAGGCAGATCCCACGTACAGTGGAAATCAATGAATGCGAAGCTCGAGTAAGGAAGGTTATATTTCACTTTATATCACTCTTCGTTACGAGGTGGACGTAAGTTATGCTGTACATGACTTCCTTGTCATGATTTACATGTTTGGGCGTGTCATTTACATTCGTCGTATATTAACGTCAAGTGATGCAAAATTTACATGTCACGCTAGCGAAACAGCTGCGCACGCATCATGAGCGTTGTATGTTGTCAGGTTCTCACATGACATGCGTGTCATGTTCTTACATGACACGCATGCCATGAGTATTATGTTTGCACCAGTCATATACCTTCCTCGTCCATTGACGTCACGCAACACCAAATTTAGTTTAGGCGGAGCTAGCGAAATGGCCACGAGCACGCTATGCAGTAGGATGTAGTCATGTTTTACATGACACATATGTCATGATTATCGTGTTTAAACATGTCATATACCGTCTTCGTCTATTTACGTCACGTGATACCAAATTTGGTAGTGAAGCTAGCAAAACAGCTGTCATTGTATCATGAGTGTGACATGTAGTGATGTTCTCACATGACACGCCTGTCAGGTGTCGACCTGCAGGTCACGGGATCGAATCCCAGCTGCGGCGGCTGCATTTTCGATGGAGGCCATAATGCTATACGCCCGTTTGCTCAGATTTGAGTGCACGTTAAAGAACCCGACGTTGTCGAAATTTCCGTAGCCCTCCACTGCGGCGTATCTCACTATCATACGGTGGTTTCGGTACGTTAAACACCACATATCAATCAGTCAAGACACGCGTCTCATGATTATCATGTTTGCACCAGCCATATGCTTTCGTCATCCACTCACGTCCCGTAATACCAAATTTAGTATATGTGAAGCTAGCGAAACGGCCGCGAAAGCATCATGAGCGTGGCGTGTACTCATGGCTTACATGGCATGTATGTCATGATTTCCACGTTAGAGTCTGTCATTTGTGTTCGCCATGCAGTCATGTCATACATTACCAGTTTTCTGATAGGCAGGCAGGCAGGCAGGCAGGCAGGTAGGCAAAGAACTTTATTTGATCTGGAGACGACGGCCACTCTCCCTTAGGGGGCGACATTGGCGGGCTGCACCCATGGACGACCGGACGGAGAGATGCATCTGTTACGTGAACGAAATCACCACAAGAGCAGCAAGTCCATGAAATGTAAATTATGGCATTGATGACCTACATGTCATGAATTTTATGTTATGACTAGTCACTTACGCTCGTCACACAGTCATATTATGCGATACCAATTTATATATTGATACCACAATCAAAATACCCAGGAAAGCTAGAATTGTAAGCGGCTAGATAGATAGATAGACAGATAGATAGATAGATAGATAGATAGATAGATAGATAGATAGATAGATAGATAGATAGATAGATAGATAGAGAGATACGCTCAAGGTCGCCGAAATTCACAAAGAAATGCTTCGCATTTAAAACGTTTCGTCATTAATTCTCCCACCATACGTAATCTTGTACCAGCACGGCTTGATGATGTGTCATATGATATGTTTTCCCTCATGGATATGCACAGCCTATGGAAGCAAGAATGCATGACTGCAATGCAGAACTGACCCCCTCTTCAAGAACACACTTCAAATGGCTGTTCACCTCAAAGATACAATACGACGATCTAGACTGCAGACCGGACTGGTACTCCATCTTGGAGAAGTGTGTGCCCCCCCCCCCCCTCTTTTTTTGTTTGTATAACACGATGTGAAAAACCCTCGATGTGAAGAACTCGCGCTGTGTTAGCCATTGAGTGTTTATTAGTAACGCTTGAGGGCTTATTGTCGCCATGAGATAGTACTTTTGTTTGCTTGATTTAGTTTTTATAACGCAAATACTTTATTAAATACCATAAAAGAAAAAAGAGAGGCTATGTCGATCTTTATCGGGTCCCATCAGACATGTAGAATCAGGGGTCGATCCATTCAAACCAATATACCTATCGCTCGTACAGTGCTTCAATGCTGTCATGGTTTTCAAAAACATCTCGCGATGCTACAGGTAGACCTTGCAAAAGCTTTTGATCGTGTTTGTCTTTCCTTCCTTTCTTCTCTTCTCGAACAAGCCAATGCTAGCAAAGTTGTTCCTAAAGGCGGTAAACTATGTTATAATGACTGCTCAACTCGTCTGATAGTTAATGGTCAACTCTTCAAGCCTGTTTCTTTTCGCTCTTCTGTAAAACAAGGATGCCCGATGTCACCTCTTCTATTTGCACTTTATCTAGAACCACTGTGCTTAAGCATAATACAGTTGAGTTGCATTCGTGGCTTCAGTATATTAGGCAGTGAAGTTAAAGTATTAGCTTATGCAGACGATCTCGTATTCTTTTGCACAGATAAGCCAAGTGCCGAAAATGTGGTATATACTATTGAAAAGTTTGGCGTAGTTTCAGGAGCTTGTTTAAATGCCTCTAAGAGTTTAGGTCGGTGGTTTGCCTTGTTGGGTAGCACACCGAATCACTTTGCAGGGATTAATGGGACAAGAACTCCTCAAACATACCTCGGTGTACCATTGCATGCATAGAGATTCAGTGCGCGTTATTCAAGCCAGTTAGTGAGGGTGGGTTAGGATTAAAACATCTTTATCTATGGCAAGTAGTGTCACGATTCTTCTTTTTTTCAAGACAATTCTCATCCTGTAATCCATTCCTTCTTGCAGGTTAAACAAGTTGATTGCTTACCAGATTTAATTGTTTCATCAAACTTCTCCGAACGCCCATGCTTGTGGGGATTCATGCAGTAAGTTTACCTGGCACTTAAGTTCCTTAAAGCTTGCTTTTATGTAAACTACTTGTACACAGTATCGCGCAAGGTACTGTATAAGGATCTACTGTCTACACTCTTCCCACCTCCGTTGTACCGCTCACTGTACTTCAATCTTCCCGGCCGTGATGTGTTGAAGCGAGTGTGCAAAATGTACATTCCACCGAATTCAAAAACAATCTTATTTAAACTGCACTCCGAAACATTGGCGGTAAACACATGGTTGAAAAGAAAGGGTATTTTTATTCCATCTGTTAACTGCCGTCTGTGTGATGTTCCGGAAACGATTGAACATAGCTTTATTAGCTGCAAAGATGCCATACTGTTTTGGAATGTCCTTCAGCGAGCACTAAAAAAGAAAACGTTTCGTCATTATTTTTCACACCATACGTTATCTTCTACCAGCAGCGCTTGATGCAGTACCATATGATATGTTTTTCCTCATGGGTATGCACAGGTTGTGGAAGACTCGAATGCAAGACCGCAATGCAGAGCCCACCACCAAGATCGTGCTTCATAGGATCATAGGATCTTCAAGCACACACTTCATTCAAATGGCTATCCACCTCAAAAACATTTACGACGAGATAGACTTTAGACCGGATTGGTACTCCATCTTAGAGAGCTGTTTGACCTCATCCCTTTCTTGTTTGCGTAACACTATGTGAAGATCTCACACTGTCTTAGCCATGGAGCGTTTATGAGGAACGCTTGGGCGCTTATTGTCGCCATTTGATTGCTCTTTTGTTTGCTCGATTTTGTCTTTATTACGCAAATACTTTATTAAATACCATGAGAAAGAAAAAGAGGCGTGGCCTTGTGGTAGAACATCCGTTTGCCACGCAAATGACCCGGGTTCGGTCCCCACTTAGACCTAAACAACCCTGGTTCCGTCTTCACCCTGATCCAGAATTTTCATCAGTTATTTTTCTTTTATTTGCATCGTTCTTGATTTTACGAACGCGTATTAGATGATTTCTCACTCACAACCAGTGACGCTGGCATTTCTACGAAAAGACCTCTTTAATGCTTTCACGTTTATAATTGAAGGTAAATACGAAACCCTGCGAACATGCGTATCGAGCTAATAAAATAAGTCCTTCAAGCATGAAATGTAACAGTGGGCTGGGATTCAAGCTGAATATAAGCACTCAACTATAGCCATGGATTCGGGAATGAATCAGTATTGCAGACACTTTATTCCTTTACGGCGTAAATGTTGCGCAAGAAAGACTCCATCGAAAATGCAGCCGCCGCAGCTGGGATTCGATCCCGTGAACTGCGGGTTGGCAGCAGCCGAGTACCTTAACCGCTATACCACCACGGTAGGGCAGTGGGGCTATATATATATATTGTAACCGCATCATTGGGTACTTGAATGACTCGCCTTCTCCACCTAATGCCAGATTACGTCGTCAGCTATGGCAGTTCAAGCTAGACAACACTGTCCTGCAGCTCTATACTTAGAATGCGGATGGACATCGGTGGGTGCCAGTACTTCCCCGTTCACTGCGAAAACAAGTTCTCGAAGCACTCCACGATGACCCATCAGCTGGACACTTGGGATAGAAGACCTACAACCGCGTTAGGAGCCATTTCTTCTGGCCTGGTCTTTCTACCATCGTGGCTAATTATGTCGCTTCTTGTGCACTGTGTCAACGACGGAAACGACCAACTTCTGCTCCTGCTGGATTATTACAACCCATCCCATGTCCCGATACACCTTTTGTCGTTGTCGGAATAGACCTCGTCGGACCACTTCCCGTAACGCCAGGGGGCCACCGCTGGATCGTCACAGCCGTCGACCACCTCCAACGATACGTGGAGACCGCTCCTCTACGCAGTAGCTCCGCCTCAGACGTTGCCGCCTTCTTTTTAGAAGCCATTGTGTTGCGTCATGGTGCACCTCGCACGTTGTTGAGTGACCGGGGCAAGGCCTTCATGTCGACAATTCTTGACGAAATTCTAAAAACTTGTGGCACAGTTCATAAGACCACATCCGCTTACCACCCGCAGACAAATGGCCTTACAGAGCGATTCCACCGGACTCTAATCGACATGATATCCATGTACATCGGACTGAACCACGATAACTGGGACAAATCTTGCCATTCGTAACGTTTGCACACAACACCGCTGTTCAACGAACCACCGGGTATTCACCTTTCTTCCTCGTCTATGGTCGTGCGCCGACATTCACCATGGACGCCTCTTTCTTCAATGTAACGATAAAAACGTCCACGACTACGACAGAAAATTTCGTCTCCAGGCACGCTGACGCACGGCAACGTGCTCAACTCAACATGGAGGCCAGTCAACTAGACCGCAAGCAACGCTATGACAGCTTTCGTCGAGACGTCACCTTCCGTCCTGGAGATGAAGTATTACTTTGGACGCCTGTTCGTACACCCGGATTGTGTGAAAAATTTCAGTCACGCTTTCTCGAACCTTTCGTTGTCAGTGAACGAACATCCCCTGTCAATTACCTTGTCACTCCCGTCGAGGGTTCCTCGGACCGTCGTTACCATGCATCCGAGATAGTTCACGTTTCACGCCTTAAACCCTTTGTTCGCCGTACCTTTCCCGCCCAAGTCTCGGCCGGGACGGCTGCTCAAGTGCGCGGGGAAAATAAGTGTGAGCATCATTACTCGTTCCATATTTTCATCTGTACTCCTCATCACCACTCCAGTTTAGGTTGTTGGGCACATACTCGAGACAATAAAGAAGAGTCTTGAGGGTACTGGACGCCATCTTACAATATATATATATATATATATATATATATATATATATATATATATATATATATATATATATATATATATATAATCAGTTGCGTTAGCCAGTCATCTGTTACTTTATCAGAACGACAACTTTGTTTCATTGATCAGATGCGATGTTGCGTAGCGCATGTTTCTTTGTGTACATGTATATGCATTCTTTCAAAAAAATTTCAGTTGTTACACCTGTGCTTGACCGGTTTCCCTTTCTTGTGTGTTTTCATTTTTGTGCGCTTCCCACGATGCATAAGTTCCGACTCGCCCGCCTTTCGGTTCTACTACTACAAAAGATCGTTGAACAGTAAATACCACAGGAGTCCACGTACTGACCTGTATTCGTTAAGGATTAAGTATAGATGAACAAAGTGAAATGAAATGGGCGTCACTTCAAGGTTATCTCTTTTTTTTGTGAAACAAGCTCGTCGGAACGAAAGCCATGGCGAAAGCGGTCAAGTTTGTCCCAGCCACAGCCTAGTTGATGCATTATGGCTGGAAAGAAAGTGCACAAAAAGGACACAAACTAAAATACTTTGATTTGACTCCCCGCCTCCTTTATTTGTCCTGTAATTGCGTGCTTTTTCAGTTGAGTTGTCTTTTTTGTTGTTGTTATGTCGTGTTACCAGAACGACTCAAAATTACGAAAAATGCAAGATAAAAATGCTCATGGAGCAAGAGGAAACATTATTGGCTGCAGGAAGACCTACCATTTTAATCTATGCAGAGAATTATAACAGACTGTCACTATCTTCTATAGACAATGTTGCATGTGCGGGGGATCCCTGGAAAGCACAACGTAGACAGGCTAACAATATTTGAATGTTGCGCTTGAGCTATCGAAAACATCGTTTAGAGTAGTGCTGCTTATATTATATGAAAGAAAACCAAGACAATTTTAAAACAACTTTTATAACACATTTTCGTACGTTCCCCTGGTGACCAATTTTAAAGAATATGTTTTTCAGCGAAGTCACCCCCTATGCAATTCATTCTACGCATTCTTCCTCATGGCTGTCACACTTCGAGAAAAATTCACAGTATGTCTTCCCTTCTACAGCGTCATGCTTTTCTCAAGCGGCACTTCCACACAAATGCACCTCGGCAAACATTGATTCGGTACAACGCCGAACGAGTGCGGCCAACGGAAATTAAATGTCACGCTCGGCTTGCGTCAGTAATTGTGTCATGCCCTCCAAGAACCATTTTACGAAGCGTCTGGGTGGTGTATCTTGTGGGAATTCGTTTCAGTCAATGCTTGAACTCCAGTTCGGACACAATATATAGCCTTGGTCATGCAAGAAATAAGGGCAGTAGGTCACGACCGATGAAGTTGTTACGCAGAATATATTTTTTTTCGGGAAGCTTTCTTCCTAAAGTACTCCTTGCAACAGGGCAGAAGGAGTGAAAATTTTTTTAAGTCTATCTTATAAATTATATTTGCAAATTTCGCAAGATGAATGTGGTTCCCTACATGGAATGAAGCAGCGCTAATTCGAGATACGAATAAATAAACTGAAGCCCAGAGTGGCCGTGCTATTTCCTGTGATGTGGACAAAGCAGTAATGCTGCTTCCATTGTAGTGGTACGTGCTGGGCTGCAACAATGCTAGCCATCCCAGTTCTCATGTTATTTGAATATGTAGCGCTAAATTTTGCGGTGGTTATAGCGCTTCTCTTAAAATAAACCATAAAGATACCACGGCACGTGCCAATGTTGGGCGCGGGTTGACGCTTTCACACTTAGGCCTATGTAATATATTACTCGTGTGCCATCAACAAAAACAACTCAAAAAAGAACACGTTGACCAACTTTATCCCGTTCTCATACCAATATGTCTGATGTTGCCCACTCCTTTTTTTATGTTTATCTAAGTTAATTTTTGTCCCCTTCCTGCCGTCTATCCTCAATTTATATTCTTTGGTAACCTGGCGTGCTCAGCCTTGGTTAACCTCTCTGCCTTTCTTATACGGTTATTCTTTCTCTTTCTCTCCACACGAAATGGTAGGTGCATGCCCTCTGTCCTCACTGGCACCCGTCTCCCTCCATATTTCTTCTTCGTACGTTGCCAGATAATATTTGTATATGTTTGCTTAGGAAATATTTTCTTATCACACTTTTCACGAATTCATATCGAATCGTGTCCATACCAAGGGTTGAGTCACAGGCGGTGACAGTTAAGATCATAAAGCCTGCGCACATGCGAGATACAAGCAAGATAACCAATAATTGGCAACTAGAATAAGGACAGACGCGTTGAATCTCGAAATGACAAGTCCCAGACAGTAAGTATATATGACGTCAATACTTTACCGAGTTGTCACTGTGTGGGTCTCCGCCATTCAACAAGAGCTTGCCATACCCGACGCTGGCGCTTACTGATCGTGAAACATGTCTACGGTATCGATAGGCCCGACGGCGGTGAACGTGCGTTTCCCGTTGTGCGTCACGTATGAAAAGAGGAGGCACCTCCACACTGTGGTATTGACCCCGTCGCGTCGGGCACTTTCTTCAGAGGTGGGTGAAGATTACGTTCACCAAAATACAGTTGTTAGCACGAAGCCGGAGGCTTTTGAGTGAGGGCTGGAGGAAATGTTTGTAAAAGATGAGAGGGGAGAAATCCATGCGAGGAGCTTGATAATAATAAATAACAAGAGGGCTCGACAAGAAACATCGCGCGAAATGTACTCGACTCCTGGAGCCATGCCAACGTGTGTGGAATAGGAAAGGCGTGCCACAAGGGAAGGCTCTGTCTCCTATACGTATTCCGAGAAGACGAACAGCCGACTGAATGAACTGTTCGACCAGATGACTGCGTGGTGCACAAAACATAAAGACCAGTCCAAAGGACACAACATGAGAATATTTTTAAACGCAAAAATATTTTATGCTGTGGTCTACCTAAACTTCAGCGACGGATTTCTGTCATGAAAATAATGTCGGACACTTACAGGATTCAAATCTAAGACCTCTCGTTCGACAACAACGCATGTCAGGAATGCTATCTCCTTTGCGACGGTCACAAACTCTGCAGACTTTACAAATGTGCCTTCATTACGCCACTTTCCTCTCACAGATTTTCTCTCAGCCTGTAAAGAGATGTATCATAACCATGGAGCCTCCGTGATTAGCTCCTTCAACGCATCGTTGCTGCTCATCCGTCCAACTTTGGGCGTTTTCAATTGAAGGGCAGTTTTGCTAGCCTTTTATCACACCGCGAAGTGGTGGCCTTATGCCAAGCGTCGGTCTCACTCATAGCATTCATCCACACCACAAATAGCTCTGTGACGCGCGCCTGCGTAGCCTGGCTGTAACGACATAACGTTCTCCACTTACGCTCACCCCGAGAAAATACCGCCACCGACCTTGAGGGGGGACACGACACGTTTTCTTCTATAGCCCTGCTGGCGTATTCTGTTTACTATTCAACACGCCGCCAAAATGGCGACATTTACCAAGTGACGCTTGTCACACTGCTTTCTCTGTTCTCACCTTCACCTAATACAGCTATACCTCAAAGTTTGCATGATCATTGGTCGTGGACGCTAGTCATAAGGTTGGAGATATAGCACTGAGCATCAGCGTGGGCGCTATAGGTGGTTAAAAACAATGAACACTGAGCAAGCTCTCCACTATAAATGTACACTAAACAATCAGTTACATCTTAGATGACCCGTTTTACTTTCATGTTCATCGATTCCTATCGATACCCAGGAAACGTTTATGTTGACACCGAAGAAAGTGTCGGCAGTGTTAACTAACAGCCTACACGTGAAAAGGCTGATATTATTTTCTACTCACATTGGTGAACATTTGTTTCTCATTTTAACTTGCAGAGAAGCAATACGTGCGTATCGGACTGAAATTTGAGCTTGAACGGTTCAAATACAAAAACTCCATGGGCTGACAAGTAAGGTTTTATAACGCCCCTTCACAGCCTGCTGGGCTTAAGTATTTTCAACTTCCACCTTTCTCGCTCAAGGAGCCTGGTCACACAAGATAGGCTGGCACAATTTTTCGGGCCAGCGTATTTCGCGTCCTTATTACTGAATGCGATTATAGGTACGCAACGCGGTATCATGTCGTATTTATGACGGCTTTCTACTTTACGGAAGATAAAAGTGGGTGATGCTACTTCACACATGCAGACAAATGTGTGTTCCCACACACACACACACACACACACACACACACACACACACACACACACACACACACACACACACACACACACACACACACACACACACACACACACACACACACACACACACACACACACACACACACACACACACACACACACACACACACACACACACACACACACACACACACACACACACACGCACGTACACGAACGCACGCATTCATGGATATGCGCAGAAGCATTCAAGTACACTTTTAGCTTTAGCTCTTTAAAGCTTCAATATCTTATGTGAGTAATTGTAGCTGAGACTACTACATATTTTAGCACGTTTTTTGTGGTATGCACTCCCACCGAATAAAAACAGTAAAAAATGAGAACTGTTGCAAAAAAAAAAAATTGCCAGGCCTGCGTGGAAGGCGTAGCAGAATCACAGCGAAAGCTACAAGAGCGGCCTGTCAGAGCCTTTCAAAACACTCATTGGGTAACTATACTGCAAGCACACTTGCTTGATACCCACTAGACCATTAATAATAAAAAAACTTTGGGTAGTAGGCCGGTATTTACTATGGTATTCTTCGTCATTCTTCTGAAAAGCGTCGTATTCGCTGAACACTTGCAAGGAATTGCGCGCCAACGCAGTGGCTGACGTTGATGAGTAATTGTGGCTGAAGTGGGTATGTACCACAGTTAATGGGGAACAAGAACAAGCTTTTTAATGGGTTGAAGCATTGGACAACCCACTCGTTACTCTATTCGCATTGTGCGACGACTGTTGGTTCTTCCGCTGTTTTAAAGCGCTCTATAGGTCGTTATAACGCGTTTGCGTTCACGATATCAAGCATGCCTAAAGCAAGTTTGCCAACAAGTCCCAAGATCCAGTGGGGCTCAGTGGTGGAATACTGGGCTGGCACCCAGCGTACTCCGGTTCGAGCCCCAATGTGTCTTTGGTGCTAAGTTTTTTTTTTCTAATTTCGCGTGATGTGGTTACGGACACCGGCAGCGGCGGCGGCGGTGGAGGTGGACAACTGCGCGTGACCCGAGTTGTGGTCTACTAACAGCTTTCACTGTAAAAAGACGCAAATAGTTGCTCAATTGTCCTCCTAAGCACCCGAAAAAAATTCATGCTATCCCTCATGGCCACTTTTTAAGTGGCGAAGAGATAAAATCGAAAAACAATTGGCGGATCCCACGTACAGTGGGAATCGATGATAGTCGAAGCACGAATGAAGAAGGGTGATAGGTCACTTTAAAATCAGCACAACGTTAAAAGGTGGAGGTAAATTAAGCCGTACATGACTTTCATGTCATGATTATTATGTTTAAACGTTTAATTTACCTCCTCCATTTATTAACGTCCCCTGATACCAACTTTGGTATAAATGTAGCAAGCGAAACGGCCGTGAGCGTGCTATGAACGCAGCATGTGGTGATGATTATCATATTTGGACGTGTCATTTACATTCATCGTCCCCTCACGTCACGTAATACCATATTCGGTATGTGTGGAACTAGTGAAACGGCCGCAAGAACGCTATAAGCGTAGCATGTAGACATGTTTTACATGAAATGCATAATGATTGTCAAGTTTGAACGTGTTATTTACCTTCGTCGTCTGTTTACTTCCCGTAATACCATATTTGGTACATGTGAAGCTAGAGCAACGACGGCGAGCGCGTCATGAAGGGCCCAATATACTGCGACGGAACGTTGACGCACGCGCAGGCTGGGCGCAGTGACGCCAGGCTAGCAAAACGCGAGTACTCTATAGTGTGACGCCAGGCGCTACCGGCGCGACCAGCGTCCGTCGGCGCGGCCTGGTGGCAACCAGCGCGAAAAAATGCGACATGCTGCATTTCGCGCTGGCGATGTTACTTAGACAGCACCGCGTCTGTCTGTCTTCGTTACGGAGGGACGCTATGTGCGCTCAAACGCGCATGCGTCAAAGCAACGCAGCGCGGCACGCGCCTGCGAGTATATGGTATGCAGATCCACAATGAAGGTCAGTGGGCAGATCCACTGATGTCTACTAGGGGGATATCGGCACCTGGCGTGGCATCGCCAGCGTGATGCGATAAAACGAACGCCGGCGCGCACGCGTGCTGGCTCACGTCGAAGTGTATTGGCACCTTGGGCGTGGCGTGTATTATTGTTCTTACATGACACACATCTCATGATTATCATGTCTGCACCAGTCGCATACTTTCGTCATCCATTGGCGTCACGTATTACCAAATTTTGGCATATGTGAAGCGAAATGGACCAGAGCGCATCATGAGTGTGGGACATGGTCATGCTATTGCATGACACGCATGTCATGATCATCATGTTTGGACGTGTCATTTACCTATGTCGTCCATTCTCGTCATGTAATATGAGATTCAGTACATGTTAATCTAGCGAATCAGCCGCCAGCACATCATGAGCGTTGCATGTAGTGACGTTGTTACATGACACGCATCTCATGATTATCATGTTTGCACCAGTCACGTACTTTCGTCATTTATTCACGTCCCGTAACACCAAACTCGGTATATGCAAAGCTAGCGAAACGGCCGCGAGCAAATCATGAGTGTGGAATGTAGTCATGTTGTTGCATGACACGTATGTCATGATATTGATGTCAGGGTCTGTCGCTTGTGTTCACCATGCAGTCATGTCAAACCTTACCAGTTCTGCAACATATCATGTAAATGAAACCACCGCAAGAGCAGCAAGACCATGGCATATAAATCATGATATTTATGAAATACATGTCTTTATTTTGATGTTATGACTAGTTAGTTATGTTCGTCATATAGTCATGTTATATCATACTAAGTTTGGCATCGATACCATTATCCGAATGGCCAGGAGAGCTAAAAGTCGTAGGCGGCTAGATAGATAGATAGATAGATAGATAGATAGATAGATAGATAAGTACGCTCAAAGTCAAAGAAGTTTGCCACGAAATGCTTCGCATTTAAAACGCGTCACACCATATCGCAGCTCGCTCTCCTTGTGGCGCGGACAGCACTCCAAATCTTCTGCGTAGAAATGTTGCGAAACATAAGTGGAATAAAGAACACAAAAAATTGCAGTTCATGCTGACGATGGTCCAATGAAGTATTTCACACAGCTTTCAGTCGGTATTGAATAAAAGGCGGCGTCCTGATTCCGACATGATTGAAACGTGTGCAGAACATTGGGGACTTTTTTGTGTCTCGGACAAGTGACATCGAATCACGTTGTCTGTGGGCGCACGGTCATCATTCACTCATTGACGTCGCCATAAGTGTAAGCCACTTTTTCCTTTCCAAAAGAGTGTTACAAAAGAAGGAGCAACAATACCAGCACGCTTTTGTAGATGCCTAGATGCGTGGATACTGCGTTTCGAACTCACACTAAAATAAAATAAAGATATAAAGAAATAAAAAGTTTGGGTGTCTGCGGCATCCGACTGGTGGCCGCGCGTTTCATTCATTTGAAAGAAGGGTTGCAGGGACCTTATTGCGCAAGCACACACAGGCACAATCTCATTCATAGAAAAAAAAAAAGAGCCGAGTGACCACGTCCTACGAATCACGTTGACGCAGAAACGCTGCACGGCGAATTTCCCGGCAGCAAAAAAAACCAATAAAGGAATCACACGTGTATGCAAACGTACGTTGTAGCCGGCCCTCTGCGGACTAATCTGAATATACACTAAAGTTCATTTTGGCGTTTCATGCAGTAGAACTACAATATGATTACAAGGCACGTTTTAGTAGAAAAATTACGACTACTTTTGGTCACCTGACACACACACACACACACACACACACACACACACACACACACACACACACACACACACACACACACACACACACACACACACACACACACACACACACAAAAAAAAAGGTGATTTTTTGACGCAAAAGTCTGTTTTCTTTAGTGATCGTCGCATCTCACAGGAGCACGAGTGCACGTATCAGCGCTTTTGCTTGTACTAACTTAATTTTTAAGACATTTTCCTCTTGAATAGTAGTACTGGAATATAAATTTGTAACTTCATGCGTAACCAATCACGCTGTCGTGCGTAGACTAAGCGGCCCTATTTGCTTACACATCGGACGTGACATGCTTCAGTATTGTTTCCAACTATGTCGAATAATGTGAACCGCGGCCAGAGCCAGTCAGCACGTAAGTGTTGTTTCAGACATCGTCAAGCTCTGCCATTTTGCCGATTCTGTCACTAGGTCAGCTACAATTCGCGCGACAAAGTTACCAGTGCCTGTTCACCAGGCTCTAAGTGTTAGCAGAACAAACAGAGACAGTGTGGCGGAATCACTTAATCGTAAGAGTATCACGTCCGAGCAGGCTGAAGCGATAGCACTGCTTTTTTTTCGAGACTGTGAACTTGAGTATGGCGAAGGCCCGCAACTAGGAATAAGAGCACCATTGCGAAGCGAAGAATTACTTCAGGATGTATATGTCTGTGGTTTCGAAATGACAAATAAGAAAGAAAAAAAACACATCTGCTTTTTCTGTATATGTTACAACGTTGCAGCGTTCGGGAAAAAAATATTGTAGGCAGGTATTCGCGAGCCCTGCCTCTCATTCGCAAACACCAAAGCACATGAGATACGTGTTAGGTGATACCCTTAGCTTTTCATGCGAAACACAGGGAAGTGATCGAGAAAAAAAAATTAGATTCAATAGAACAGAATAATGTTCACAAAATAGGTAGTATTACAAGACACTATACCAATCTTTTGGACAGTGATCGCACCATATAAATGAATACAGACGTACGTAAAAGAATGATACTTTCAAAGAGCGGCGGTTTCCCGATGAGTTTTTCTTGCCTCGAATAGATGGCGCTAGTGGGCTGGTCTGCTTTTTCGCTCGGCATGTTCAACCCGGGACGCGTCCCAGTAGAGGCGGACTGATCTCCGATTCAAAATGAGACTGGAGTGAGTCTGAAGCGCGAAAGACTTACTCTCAGGTACTGATCACTTGAGACCGGATCATAGGCAAATGCCTATTTCGTTTCTTACGCTATTATTGTGCCATTTTTACAAATCAGCACAAATTAGAAGGTAAGAAGAGGTTTTAGAGTGGTTTTATAGTGGCTATAAATGCCCATTTTGGATTTTCGTGCCTAAATTCCTATAAGTGCCTATAAGTGCCTGTTCTCAAATCGGTGCCTATATAAATGCTATTTACCCTCAAATATTGCTTTCAAGTACCTCTGGAGTACGGTATTCATGTCACCTGGCGAAACAGAGGCTTTGGAACATTGTGTGGTGCAACCTACACTCCACCTCATATGTTACTTTCAGCACTGTTAAGCTCACAAGGTCTTTTAGCCAACAGGAAGGTTGACAGGCCTCTACACATGTATTCATTTGCGTCGCATCGTCTGCTCGGCATCTCTCCGCCGTCTGCTCACTTTCGTAGGGAGCACGAAGTGCTTGTGTGCAGCGGCAGAACGATGAAGAACGAATGCAAAATGAAGGAGTGTTATCAGGGGAAAGTGAAACGCAGATAAGAAAAAAAACAACATTCATGTGGTGTTTTGTTTTATTTGCCATTGACTTCCTAAATGGCGCTTCACTAGGTCACATGAGAAATTTTACTTAGACAGTGGAAGTTGTTCGTGCCCAATGAAAAAGTTTGTATCAGTACAATTTTTCAATTGGTTCATTACAAGCTGAGAAAGCATGATGTGAGGAGGTGAGCTCGAAACTTTCGCCACTCACTTGATGTAGTCTTCGCAAGCCCGATTCCTCCCCTGCCCTATTTGGTATCGGAGCAACTCGGAGTTGGATGATCATATGGCGCGGACGCATCAGAACGTCACGCGCGTAAAGTTCATTTGCATGACATGCCCATGCATGTCATGCGAATGCCATGCACGCAAGCCGTGCACTCAAGCGGTTTTATATCGTCTTGACGTTTTCTCTATCGTACTGCCTGTTTCTGTGGGATAGATCCCTCTATGCGCCCACGTTTGGAGAAGCTCGCATAGATCCCGTATCCTTACCACAATACACAGCATCGCACCACTGAACCTCCTCTAAGGGATGACGCACCAATAACACGCCAAAACGTTGCGATTGCTGGCACGGGAACAATGCGAGGACGGCAAGAACACCAACGCAAATGAAAGGTAGGCAGCTTAGTCTCGCATCTCGCAAGATACGAAGTTAAAAAAAAAAACAACGCGCATAGATTCCGTCTCTGTGTTTTTATTATTTCTGTCAACCGTCATACTTCTATTCAGACAGCAGATTGCACAAATTACACACGTCATCTCAAATTGTTCTCGCAGTGTTACGTAAAGCTTTGACATGCGCAGGACCACTCCACCCCCTCACCAGGTTGGGACGCACGCCCGTAAGATGACGGATAAGTGGTGTTCAGTCCGGCATTTCAGCTCTTTATGACGCGCATAGCACTGCAAATCTTGGAAGACGAGATCGTGAGTGCCCAGTGAATGCATTCTTCTTCGCTTATCGAAATTATTAATCCTGCATAAGTGCCCTTTAAGGTGTTCACGGACAGATGAAAAATATAGCCTCTGTGGTTAGACCAAGTTATTACGAGGCAAAAAGATGCTTCTGGCCTATTGCGCTCTGGCTATTTGCACCTGTGTAGCCTTTCTCAGCCATGCCGAAAAGAAAGGAGACCCAGAAGCATGTTTATTCGACGGTGGGCATTCAAATCACCATGCTGGGCTATAGAAATGGAGAGGCCGTATTCTGCGAACTCTGCGGGAGAAAAAAAATGCGTGCCTATGATAAACCATTACGCCTTTGTGCTATCATAAACTAAAGCATTTTTGTTTGCTTTCCTATCGTAGACAAAGATCACACGTGTATTTTTTCGAAAATTTGAATTTTGTCAGAATTTATTGTGCCTATAGTTACAGTTTTCGGTGCCTAAAACCCTGTTCTTTGGTGCCTATAAATCCGGCCTCTACTAACCACATCTTTCGAGTGATTCCCGTATGAGCATACGCGGCGAATAGGTGTCTTCTTGAAAAACAGAGCCTTAATTTTCACCTAATGTTTCTGCAGACTGCAGGGCCGGAAGTTTGCGCATTCCTTTCAGTATTCGTAGAGGTCAATGGTAAACCAGTTAGTGACTGTAGACCGAGAAATCTCGCCATCCCTGACAACGAGATTTCCCGGTCTGATGTGTGCATCCGTTTTATCTGCACCGTAGTGATTCGCACCGTAGTTTTAACTGTAGTTTAACAATTATGTAGAAATTCACAATGAATTATTGTTCACAAAAAAATACCATTTCTTTTGAAGCTACAATATGCCCCCCACCCCCTAAACACAAACACAGCCACTCACACACAACACAAACACAAACACAGGAGTAAAATTTATCATCGACGCAGTTTATTTCACAACGGCATAAAAGTAAATTAATTTAGCAGCAAACGGCAGTCCCTGCTCTGACAAACAGCGTTTTTCATCTTCAGAATTTACACGCTACAAGGATCAATCGTAAACTATAAATATGAAGTGCTGGAAAGGGTAAAGTGTTTGACCATAGGGCAAAAGATACCTTACATCAGGTGGTCTGCTCTTGAACACTGGTGTATTGTGGCTGGAAACAGTATGGGAGATTGGACATCAAATTTGTCGTGATGAGAGCGCACCTATCTTCAAGCAAGAAAGTCGTGTAAACTTCAACAGATGACACGTAACAAAGTAAATAAGTGCTTGTCCGGACGGAAAATGCATTGCAAAGCAACGACAATGTGAGGCCTCAGCGAAATAACGACAGAGGGCATACAGAACTGAAATGAGAAGAGGAGTCAAACAGCGTGCGACAACAGACTGGGCCCGCGAGTGGCGTATCATTGGAAAAAAAAAACTTTATTCAGCTCTTGACTTTTGCAATCGTGATTCCATGACTTGCTTATCGACCAGCCTGACGCGAGAGCTTTCTTATGAAGATAGTTATAGCGCGAAAACAAAACGACGACACAGAGACAAGAAGGACACGAAAGGCGCTCGTGTCTTTCGTGTCCTTCTTGTCTCTGTGTCGTCGTTTTGTTTTCGCGCTATAACTATCGTCATGCCATACCAACTAGCCCAAGCTGCCACACTTCTAAGTTTTTTATGCAGTTCTGCTTGATACATAATTTTTTAGATGCTAATCCGTTCACCCTCCTTCCGACCGGGGCAATAACCCCGGGTATCAACTCATGTGTTCTTCGATATTTACAAAACCACAAAAGAAGACATGATCATGTTTAAAAGACGATCGAAAAGCAAAAAAAAAAAGATTTCAGCTTATCCACGGAGAGAATGATGAAAAGTGAAGCGAAGCGTCCATACGTCCGCCCGCCCAACCGCCGCCCTTTGGTTCGTCTGTCTGTCTGTCTGTCTGTCTGTCTGTCTGTCTGTCTGTCTGTCTGTCTGTCTGTCTGTCTGTCTGTCTGTCTGTCTGTCTGTCTGTCCGTCCGTCCGTCCGTCCGTCCGCTTCTATCACACTAGTGCACGCATCGGTCGGATGAACGGACGGATGGATGGACGCTTCGCCCCACTCATCATCATTCGCTCCCTGTATATGGATTGAATTTCTTATTATCACCAGTGCTGTTGACTTTGACCATGATGAAAAAAAAAGAAGGGAGGGAGGATGACGCCATGCCGCCAGCCCTTCCAAGCCAACCCCTTTTGAAGCAAGCAGTGCTGGCCCAACCCGTGACCTTTTGCATTAAGATCACGCAAGTAATTGAGACTGACCGGAACTTCAGTGCGGTGGCCGGTAGCTTTCATTCGAAACGCGCATGTACGGCTCACAGCGGCCGGCTCACGCAGGAGGTTCAAAAACGGAACCCCACCACTGAGAGTACATAAATATACCGTACGTTTTGACCTTTTGGTCACGTGTTGTGCCAACACGGTGAGTTTCAACTCGTGTGAGGTAATCGTCCCTCCTTATTTTTAAGGGCGAAGCTCTTTATAGCGGCACCCGTTCGTCCCTCGTAGTCGTTGTAGTAGTGTGTAACAAGTATAACATTTTGACCACCAAGGTGGTGCTGGCGAGAGAATTCTTCTCTGCGTTGTTCAACAATAAACGATAATGCACAAGGTACATGCCAATGGCTGCTAAGGGGGAATGAGAGACAGGAAAATTCGGCTTTTAGTTAACGCGCACGCTGCGAATTTTTTATTGTTCAAGAACGCACAGAAGACAAGAAAGGGTTGCTATGTTATACTCGCTGGGCGTAACCTCTTAGGTTTTAGAAAGATTTAGCAAACGTTGGGCCGCAGTGCCATGAATACAGTGAACTTGTATATACCATGAACTCGAGGTGGTTAAAGGTGGGAAGTAGACACGAAGCGCAAGCCGTAAGAAAGTGTGCGTGTGCCTCCTCTCGTTCAGCCCTTGGAATGTCCGCTGGATGACGGTGCTTCTATATGAGGAATATATAATGAAAAGATGCGAGATGGTGGTACTTGGAGTGTTGAATAGGTGGACGAACGGACACACAGACAGATGTATGGACAGAGGCACGGATGGCTGCACGGACGGATGGACGCATGGACGGACGCAGGAGCGGATGCATGGACGAAAGCAGGGACGGACGCACAGATGAACGTGTGGATGCACGAACAGATGCACGCATGGACGGGGGATGAACGCAAGGGCGGCCACACAGACGCACGCATGGAAGGACGGAAGCAAGAACGAATGGACGGATGGATGCTTCGCCCCACTATCCATGATTCACTCCGTGGATATGCTGCCATTTTTTTCCTTCCTCCATGACTTTGACCTTATCATTACATCTTCCAGCTATCATTGTGTCTGACTTCGGCGTTCTCTAACTGGGTTTAATTGAGTAATGCTCGTAAGGCTAAAAGTTGTAAGCTTTAACAGAACCCTGCAACACTTTTTGAGCATGGTCAGAAAGCGCTGCTGATCGGTAGTAGGGATACCGACAATACGCGAGCGAAATATTATAGCGCGGCACGTGACCAGGAATTTCCAATCATCGAAGTCAGCTATAAATTGCTTTCTCTTTTCTCGACTAATCACGGAATATGCCTAAAAATTACACGCAGCAAGCCCATCTATCAGCCATTGGCTGATTTGAACATGGTGCGCTCGCTCACAACAGAGATCGCCGCGGGAGGCCGCTACTTGTCCACCCGTGCGCACGCGATCACACTGAGAAAGCCGCGCATACGAAGAAAAAAAAGAAGGAAAGGTGCTGATGGTCACGAGGCGCGCGTGACGTTTTTCTCTGGCCCTTTCATCTCTCCCTGCTTAGCTTCCAGCGTTTTCGCCGGGACGAGAAAAGAGAGAATGCGATTGAAGCGTGTGACAAATCTTCGTAACTCCGGTCGTACTGGACGGATTCTTGAAATTTTTGCAGCGTTGAATTTGTGAGACATTAAGCTCTTCCAGTGAATTCATTCCACGGTTACTTGAAAATTGTTTCAGGGCCCTTTTAATGAAGGAGGAGGTGAAAGAGGATGGCCGAGAGGTTGAGCAGATATTGGCATCCAGTTTGCTGATCAGTACTGGGGGTTGGGAAATAGGGACAAGAAAGAGAGTACAGATAGAGAGAGAGAAAAAAAAGGAGGGAAAAAAACGCGCGTGCACTCAGGAGAAAACGAAAACGCGCACAGGAAGAGAATTCTGGCTATAACCATTCAGAAAGGCCGGTCGATCGCAAAAAAAAAAAAAATCACTGCATATCCACGGAGTGAATGATGATGAGTGGGGCGAAATGTCCGTCAGTTCATCCGTGTGTCTATCCGTCCATGCTTCCGTCCGTCCATGCGTTTGTGCGTGCAACCATCCATGCGTCCATCCCTCCATGCATCCGTCCAGGCGTCCATACTTCTGTCCGTCTGTCCACGCGTCCGTCTGTTCGTGCGTCTGTGATCCGTCCGTCCTTCCGTCCATGCGTCCTGCCCCGCCACGGTGGTCTAGTGGTAATGGTACTGGGCTGCTGACCCGCAGGTCACGGGGTCGAATCCCGGCTGTGGCGGCTGTATTTTTGATGGAGGCGAAAATGCTGTAAGCCCGTGTGCTCATATGTAGGTGCACGTTAAAGAACCCTTCGTGGTCGAAATTTCCGAAACCCTCCTCTAAGGCGTCTCTCGAGATCATATGGTGGTTTAGGGATGTTAAACCCCACATATAATCATTGTTTCGTTAGGCCGTCCAAATAGCAGGGTGGTATTACCAGCTCCGGATTCGAACAACAGCCGTGGGCAGTCGAATGGGCCCGCGACGAAGCTGAGAGACTTGGATTTTGTGACGTGGGAACGGCCCACAACGTACTTAACTGCGTTTCGAAGGCCCTAATAAATTCAGTCAGTCCATTCATCCATCCGTCCGTCCGTCCGTCCGTCCGTCCGTCCGTCCGTCCGTCCGTCCGTCCGTCCGTCCGTCCGTCCATCCATCCATCCATCCATCCATCCATCCATCCATCCATCCATCCATCCATCCATCCATCCATCCATCCATCCATCCATCCATCCATCCATCCATCCATCCATCCATCCATCCATCCATCCATCCATCCATCCATCCAACTTACGTTGTCGGTTCTTCAATACAGATGTTGTCCTTGAGAATGATTATGTCCCGGTAAGAAAAATGGGGGACAGGGTTACAAAAAATTATTAAGCTAGCACATTTAATCAATAGGTTTGTTAGAATGATTAATATAATCAGGTCATGAAGGTTGAGCATACCGTGCCTTTACCAAACCCTAAGCAGATAACGCCGAATATGAAGGGCATATCACACTGAGCAACAAAAATTATTTTATCTCATAAGTACAAGAACACACATTTGTGTTCGTTACGAGAAAAAAATTAATTATTGGTGGTAAGAGCTTTACGCATACGCACATTTGTTTTGCAGGGAAACTGAATTTTCAACTGGACGGTCATGTTCTGGGACGCAGTTCTATGAAAAATCTAAAGAAAGAAATCCTGTCTTATCCATCATGGACAGGAAGGGACTCACAAGGATAACGCTAGATCGACCGAGCAGATGGCCCTCGCTCCTTCCTCTTACATCATTGGGTGCTGCACTGCAGTAAAAGAGAATGACAGAAACGGAACCAAGATAAATAAGATTGCACGCAGGACAAGTTCGACCATGAGTGGCCCATTGAATCTGGTCACCAGCTGTCTCCAGGATTCTCATTCATATAGAGCCTGCCAGCTGCTGATAAGAGACTGGAAAGAACGCGACTGAAGCAACCTGTATTCTAAGCGAGCAATGAGCAGTTCGCTTTCATTCAAGCTCTGAATGGTGTATGGCACAGCGAAGGAAATAGACGTCGACATGCAAGAAAAAGTAACGAGAAATGAAATGTACCAGCAAAAACACAGATCAGCTAGCCTGGCTGCGTGCTTCCTCGTTTAAGTCCTTTCGTCTCGTCTATCTATGTCTCACCAGTCTTACATGATTGCTGTGACACACAGCACCCGTATCAGTTTATTTCTGATCTGTCACTTTCCTATAGATGAAATCAGTAACGAAGGCTCACTGCGAAAGTGCTGAAATAGAAAACGGTTTTTCCTCTCGTGAAACGCGGTCGTTGTTTTGGGAAGGGCACTCAAATAAAGCATGGGAACATCGTATTTTTATTTAGTGTAAACACTTTGCCTGTTCGTTGATAATCTGGGGCCTATAGCTTTGAAGGCAGCTATAGGAGCATCCGTACCAAATAACATTTCTGCTGCCTTGCGTTATTTACATTTTCTTTATTCCTCGATTCGAATCTCTAACGAGATTATGTTGGCTTTCTTTTCTTCTTTCTTTCTTTGTTTCTTTCTTTTTATCTTTCTTTCTTTCTTTCTTTCTTCCTTTCTCTCTTTCTTTTATCTTGCTTTCTTTCTTTCCTCTTTCTTTTCTTTTCTTTCTGTCTTTCTTTCTTTCCTTCTTTCTTTCTTTCTTTATCTTCGCATCGCATTGCATTTTCTCGCTTTTTTGTCAGCAAGTGAATTAGGTACAATGAAAGGTGAAAAAAAAAAACATTTCCGACCTTGCAGACCGTAAAAACTACCCAACGTGAGAGAGAGAATAAAATGGGGGAAACGCATGCAGGTTAACCAGAAAGTAGAGCTTGTGGTTTGCTACTTTGCACTAGGGATTGATTGATCGATATGTGGGGTTTAACGTCCCAAAACCACGACGACGTAGTGGAGGGCTCCGGAAATTTCGACCACCTGGGGTTCTTTAACGTGCACCCAAATCTGAGTACATCGGGCCTACAACATTTCCACATCCATCGGAAATGCAGCCGCCGCAGCCGGGATTCGAACCCGCGACGTGTGGGTCAGCAGCCGAGTACCTTAGTCACTAGACCACCGCGGCGGGGCTACTTTGCACTAGGAAAAGGGAAAATAGAGAAGAAAGATGGGAAAGAAAGCGAAGAGCATAACAGACGCGCGAAAAAGAAAGAAAAAAGTGAGCTGGGGTACTATAGCCTATTCAGTAGGCCACTACCACGTAGGAAGTTCTATAAGGACTTCACGTGAGTTTTTGCTGTTAATACAGCTTATTTCACACCTTGTTCTGACACTTTCGGTATGCTATCATCACCGAGAGTAGTGCCTGTGACGTGAGATAGGAAAGAGATTGTTCCTGTTTTCGTGACTACTAATAAGCACGCTAGAACATCCAACATATAGCAGGCAACCGAGAAGATAGTTTTCGTGCACACCTAACTTGCATATTTTTTTCTTCCGTGGACAATGACATACAGGACACATTTTTGTGGGCTATCAGGGTCTTTGCTTCGTTTACAACGTTTTGAACTCTTTTTATACAAAGACACAAGCTTGTCAGTGTACACGTGGAGCTACTTGCTCTTGCTAAGCTGAGAACCTTCAAGTTTGACGAAAGAGGAAAACAAAAACTTCAACAAAACATTAACAAAACGAGTTTGTAATGTTGCCGTGGCTAATTGTGTTCTGACAAACAAAGAAGCTTTGACATAACAGCTCCACTCTTTTCAACTGCAAGGGAATAAGCGAGCATACAAATTGCGAGTTCTCAAGCAAGATTGCGAATACAATGAATTCGCCGCAAGGTAGCCCTGCCAAATATAAGCGACCGTGTTCGTGCTGGAGAATGATGCAATAACGAGATAATTAAATGCTCCAGTCTCTTTAAGCACTTCTTGTAGTAGTCTTTCATAAGCGTATCCATTTCTTGCTAACTCTCGCGTTGCGCACAATGTTTTTGAGCTTATGAGGTGTACTTCCGCATGGAGCAAGCTCTTATGTAAAAGCAAAAACAAAAGAAACCAGATGTCGCCCGTATGAATGAGGTGTGTTTCACGCCCTGCCGGTACAGGACCGATCACATTAATGAACTCGGGGACAAGCAGGTGGCCGGGAATCCACAAAAGAAATATTTCGTGGCGCATGATCACTTACAAACTGCTGCTCTTCAACGCCGACAGTAATTAAATTCATGTGTACCTTGCAGATTCTCTCGTCTGCATTTCCCTTCACACTCAAGGAGAGGTGCGCTATAACCTTACAATGCCCCCAGTGCAGATACCATGAAATAATTCTTGGCTCTTTGCTCCATTTCGCCAGTTATGCGAAGAGGAGCAATACCAGACGTGGCATGGTGGAACCATAACGAATGGCTCCGTGGGCCGATGCTCATGCCGGATTCAAATACCTGTTGGCTTTAAACATTAATATGATCCCAATGGCCTAATCTGCAATACTAGGTTTCAAATCTGGGATTAGTATCATGAAGCTTCTGCTTCTTGACTCCACCTTGCCCTTAAATGACTGCCTTTGATAATGCCATGAGATCTGTCTCGAATTGCTTTAAAGAAATATATATCATAAGACATTTCAATGAATGCTGGTCGTTGAAACTACCTGTTTAAATCTGTTCTTCAATAACTTTGGCAACTAAATTCACACAAATGATAAACTTCTGAGAAAAAAAATGGCCCTGTATCTGCATGTTATTCTGCAAATGTCGTCGAAAGACGATAGTCTTGCGTTTGGAGAGATTGAACAAAACGTTTATTTGATGTTTTGCGCAAGAACATTGGTAAATGGTATTCTGGAGGCACTGCGTTAGAGTGCCTCGAGCGTGCAGCGGAGGCGAACGAGCGCACCAAGTCACGTCACACGTGAGACATGAGCGCTACCTGACAGTTATCTTCGAAAACGAAACGTGTGGCTCTGATGCGGGCGTGCGCGCCCGTCTCAGAGGTGACAAGGTGTAGAACGCTAGGCAACGGGTAAGTGCCACCACCATGTCGTTTTAGCATAGCGTTAGAAACACTTCACTTTCGGTGCAAGTGTTGCATGGTCAGCGCCGCGTGATAAACGCTACGGTCCTTAGAATACCTTATAGCAAAAGACGCACATATAGAATATATACGTGTTGTTATGGTGCCTCAGATATGCACGATAATCGCTTTTTATTTGAAAATCGCAGAAGTATGAACGCCGAATCTTGAGCAACATTGGTGGGCGCTGCGCAATGGGTCGGCCGTTGGGGGTATCCCCTTGTGCCGTTGAAAGCGCCCGGTACCGTCAAGGGCGGACAAATGGACAAATGGACAGACAGACCAAAGTTTTTGCGTCAAAGGTACCCAAGAAAGACTATCGTCGTTCTTAAACAGAAATTGAACGATTACCGCCTTGGTATTCACGTGAAATCTAATAACAATGGTGAAGCTTATACAGCAGGCTAAGCCATTTGTTACAAGTAATGATCATCGTGCTGATCAGTAGGACTTGGTTCGTTTTAGCACACCTGAGTTGAGAGGCATAAAAAGAAGAAAAACAGAAACGAACCAGCAAATTAAGGGAAATATGTTTTCCTTCATAAGAGTGGTGAATGACTTGTCTGTGTCACTACAGTTGAATACTTCTGTCGTCTTTATTTCAGCCAGAAAGTGCAATGTTGTGAAAAGCTGGGTCACTCAACCCACCTAATCAGCGAGGATGTTCAGAGAACTGCAGGAGTGCTCCGGCAGGAAAAAAAATGATGGCAAAGCTACTAGAGGAAATAGCTATACTAAACTAATAAAATGAGCATCGTCAAGCAAATGACAAAAAAAAAAGAGCCAGAGCGATGCGATTCATTTCTTTATCTGAAGCTCTGAAAGCTGTTTTTTTACACCTTTTTCTGGGAGAAAATGCCCTGACACAGCATTGCAAGGTATCTTGTGTCTGACCGTGTCGGTGACCAAGAGCATTAGTCTTGACGAGAGAGGGTCTGGAGACTTCGCATGTAACGTTCCAGACTTCTAGAATTGCAAAACCTAGGGCTTTGACTACAGATTATAGTCCACTGTTTTTGTTGGGTGGAACCATCGCAGGGATTAAGAGTTCATGCCCATTCACTCTCTTCATTCCCCGTCTTCCCCTTGTAAATAAGCAAAATTTAACAAAAATCTGTTTTTTGTGTGAATTGTCACAGCGCTATTTAGAGAACACTTGTTCCACCAACTTTTGCTCTTTCTCGTGCTGCTTGTTGCACGAAGGCCCCTAAAAACGTTTTCTCTATTTCAACGTGTGACACCATAAAATACGCGTGTGAACTTGCATTCGCACAACAGCTCTGTGAATTGATATACATACAGCATGTGCACAATATGAAACACCCTACTCGGTTAAGGAGAGGTCATGTCGTCCATGACATGGACGGTTAATGACACTTGTTTTCTATTGCGAGTCAACTACGTGGTGGAGGAATGCGACTACATCACGCTGCAAAACCGGTTGCTTGTCAGTGTGGAGCTGGGATTTCTGAAGTGAACCTGGTTCCTGATTGCAAAGACGATCAAATTTGTAGCTGGTCAACAATTTTTAGGAGCTCGAGGAATACTTCATGCTTGGTCGATTTTTTTCTGAGGCGTGTACGATGAACGGTTCCAGGGCTTAAAATTTCCAGCTTGTGGTCTTTTTTACAATGGAACATCACAGGGGTATGCACCATCTGTACAATTCTGCTTGTCACGGTTATTAAAGTAGATGATTGAAACATGTGCCTACGTTGGTCACATGTCGAATGGTGCTCAGAGTTACAATTCATAATGATAATAGGTCGGGTGTGGTCCCTGCCATTGGCTGGGTGCCTTCGCTGATGATGTACCAAGCATTAGGACTGGCTTATATTTGATGGTAAAGTTCTAGGTAACAAATGTTTCCGAGTTTAGGTCACCGAACAATACAATACGTACACGCTTGTCGTCGTGTGTACCACAAAAATAAAAGAAGAAAATATTTCTTTAGACATCTTTGTTCGTGCTCAACTCTAGCACCTTCCCCCCCCCCTCCCCCTAAACCTCGGCTCGGAAGAAACCCAAGGGAAACTTTCACGCTGTTTTAGAGAAAGAACCGTAGCTTGGGCTAGTGGGTGATTTAGCATCGATATATTTGCAGAACATGAAATGAAGGATGACAGATGCGATGAATCAACGCGGGCGCTATGTTACATCCTGTCATCCGTCCTCATTCATTTTGCGCTATGCAAATATGTCGATGTTTTACATACACCATTTTGTCGTAGAGGCCTGCTTGGTCAGTTAGCTGACCCGAAATGACTGGAAAGGTCATTGTTTATCTCATCTGTAAAAAATAAGAAAATAGCTGCATTTGTCCAATGTTTTTTTATTCTTCAACAATAATAATTTCTGGCTCGGAAAGTCTGTTCATACTAAATGAACTTTTCTTTCTCGAATTCAAACAAAAGACGCAAGCGTAAAAACAAAGAAAAACAGTGAATAGAGGTTCTACGAAAGGAACACGAGGTCTCACTTGTTTCTACTTTGCATACCCTCGTTGTCACGAACGCCACTGAAAGCTCTCATAGAAAGAAAACAAAAGCTTGGTTTGCCAAAGAGACCGTTGCACAACACCCTTCACTTGAAATATGTCGCTGCTCTACATTCAGCGAGCTGCTGAAGCCTGATTCAACGCCGGGATTAAGAGACGCGGCTCAAGAAGTTGAGCTGCAGTGGGATGAGCGGGGAGACGCCGACATCCCAGCATATGCGCAACGAGGGACAAGCGAGTCCCTGTCAAAGAACTGGACCGGGTTACTGGGTCAACGGTAAATTTTAGGCGTTGGCGAATACCCAAATACTCTCAGGCATTTGGGTATTTGTTGACGTGAGTTTATTGATTTAGAATGGGAACATATTTCAAGATGCGTGCAAGGTTTGCCAAAGCGGCAGTGATACATCCTTGATGTTGCGAAAAAAAAAGAAAAACAAAACACGACTTAATAATCATGGCAAAACTAGCGCCCGTGATGACATCAAAATGAGGTCTGGTCTCAGAGAAACGGGCCAAGGCGTTTATTAAATTTGTTTAATCACGAATGAGAAGATAAGGGAAAAACAGGGAGGTCACTGGTGTTTTGACATGGTTTGATATTCTATTCGAGTGGAAGCAGCGTAAGGAATTAAAGAAAGAAAGAAAGAAGGAAAGAAAAACTGAAACAGTGGAAGAATGAAAGCAAGCATGAAAAAAAGATGGGAGAAAGATGGAAAAAGAAAGAAATGAATCAGAAAGAAAAGAAAGGAAAAGAAGTTGAAGGAAAGAAAGAAAGAAGGTTGAAAGAAACGGTGAAAGAAGAAAAGAAAAAAAGAATGAAAGAAGAAGAAAGAACAAAAGAAAGTAAGAAAGACCCATTTAATGACCTTTTCAGTGCAACAGGCAATTTGCTTCCATTTTCATGGCCTCAATGCACACACCTTAATAATAATAATTAATAATAATAATAATAATAATAATAATAATAATAATAATAATAATAATAATAATAATAATAATAATAATAATAATAATAATAATAATAATAATAATAATAAATAATAATCGTCTGACTACTTCCACTGCAGGACAAAGGCCTCTGCCATGTTCCGCCAGTTAACTCGGTCCTGTGCTCTGCTGCCAATTTATATCCGCAAACCTCTTAATCCATTTGCCCACCTAACCTTCTGTGTCCTCCTAACCCGCTTGCTTTCTCTGGGAATCCAGTTAGTTACCCTTAATGACCAGCAGTTATCCGTTCTACGCGCTAGATGCCTGGCCCATTTCTATGTACTCTTCTTGATTTCAACTATGATATCCTTAACCCCCGTTTGTTCCCTAATTCACTCTGCTCTCTTCTTGTCTCTTAAGGTTACATCTACCATTTGTCTTTCCATTGCTCGCCTTCGTCGTGCTCAATTTAAGCTGAACCCTCTTTGTAAGTCTAGAAGAATAAGAAGATTAGAAGAATAAGAATGGGGTAGAGCACATTTGGCAAGCACTCTCAAATGATGATAGGTAGATTGCCACTATCTCTCAAGAGGAAGGTATATAACAGCTGTATCTTGGCGGTACTTAGCTACGGAGCAGAAACCTGGAGACTTACAAAGAGGGTTCAGCACATACCTTATTTGGTTTCTTTTCGACACCAACGGCGCCACTGGTAAGAACTGCCGACATTTACATAGATAAAGGTCGATGCTCTATCGCGTGAATACACGACCTCCGTGTTTGGCGTTGGAGACAGCCTGGCGTCACTGATGCCGAGAAAAGAGAGAGGTGGTCGGCAATGTTTAGAGATATCTCCGGAAATCTAGTTTATCACCTGTCTTGCTTCTCAAGGTGCCGGCTGATGGTTATGATGTATACAATGCAAAGGAGATTAAGTGATACAGCGATGTCTGCTTTACCTTTTTCTTTGACGCTGCACATTCGGCACTTTGATTGATTGATACTGTGGGGTTTAACGTACCAAAACCACCATATGATTACGAAAGACGCCGCAGTGAAGGGCTCCGGAAATTTCGACTACCTGGGGTTCCTCAGCGTGCACCCATATCTGAGAACACAGGCCTACAACATTTCCGTCTCCACCGGAACTGCAGCCCGCCGCAGCCGGAATTTGATCTCGCGACCTGCGGGTCAGCAGCCGAGTACCATAGCCACTAAACCACCATGGCAGGGCCACATTCGGCACTTTCAGGTTGGGAACTGTACGCGATTTAACCATGGCGCATCACTGTTGAAAGTGGTGATGTTAGTATTTGCTGGAGTTTCAGTGGGGACTGTGAACAAATTTTGACCACTTGGAGATACAACACACAACACACACACACAC
>WOVY01003987.1:0-89700 GCA_013436015.1 Rhipicephalus annulatus
CATCAACTCGCTGAAACCTCGTCGCGCCGACAAGACCGGCAAGGCATGCGCAGCGCCGCGCTGCACAGGCGGGCTATTTAAATTGATTATTGGATGGATGTTGCGAGCAAAACCTTCGAAATGAAGCTAGTGCCACCAGGCTCTTTTATGGGTACCTTTATAAGCTGCAGGTGTATGATTTGTGTTCTGAACCTCCCCCATATACGTCTAGTTGAGTGATGCTGTAAAGTTTATTCACTCCGTGTGTTCATTTAGTTCCGAGGAACAATGAAGTGCTTGTTTGATGCTGCTCACCTTGTTTTCGTCTCATAGGGTTATCTGTCAAAGGGGCGTGTGAACTCGGTGATAAAAAAAAATCCGTGTATTCCACTGCACAAAAGAATGCTCGCCAATGAAGAGAATCTTAGGTGTTTGTGAACGCAATTCTTTGGTTGCTTTTACAAACATTTAACAAAAAAAATCAATAGAGGTCTCAGGCTAGCCCATATTTTCGCTCTTTATGAGTGCAAACACAATGCATGTTCCTGTTAACGTCGTTGCGCAAGTGCAAAAAAAAACTGGTTATATAAACATCTGCTACTCTTCAGCATTATATATGCCTGTGCGTGCAGCATGTATACATATGTATTTCGATCATGCCGTGTGCATGACGCGTGGCTCAATAAAAAATTATAGCACGGTCACTTTCTCTCCACATGTTTTGCGTAACTTGATTACCGGAGTACGTGGGTGTCACAAACAACTGCAATGTTCGTCTCGCCCGCGCGCCCCATCGTCCAAGGAAGGATGCTTTTGCGTTGGGAGGACGGCATCCGGCGACGCAGTGGCGGTGCGTCTTCCCTGCACCTGTACCGAATGGAGAAACCCGTGTTCGAGGAAAAAAAGATGACCTCGAGAGGGGACTGGACGTCCCGAAAGAGTTTAGAATGCATCGGCATAGACGAAGGTGCAACCAGCAAGAAGCGTGGTCGCCGCGGTGTCGCGAGGCTCGCGTAGGCGGCGAGTATATGGAGTGACCCGCGCAACGTATTAAGCCGGCTGCAATACCGGGCACCCTCGTCTTGTACTAAGATGGCGAGATCTTCAGCGGCACCCGTCAACTCCCCTACGTGTACCAAGAGCTGGCCTGGTCCTTATGGAACTTTTCATTGTGATTTTGTTTTCAACTGTTATATACCCAGCTTTAAATAATTGTAATTGTGTGTGCTGCGTCGCACAAAGAAGCGCGAGCATGAGCTTTTCTCGTAATTTTTTTGTTTCTCCGGTAGTTTCCGCGTATGTGTTTTGTCTGTGCCTGTTGTAGTGTTCTCATAAAGCATACTTTTTTATAGCTGTTCTCCTCCATCGCACAAACTTTTGTTTTTTAGTCTCTGTTATTTTCGTAGTCTCCTTGCCATTGTCCGATTTGCCTGCATTTAATATTTGCCTACGTTCAATCCAATGTCCATTTCAGCTCTATGAGTGCGTCGGTCGGGCCCGTACATCACCACACGTGCAACCCCGCACGGGTCGAGCGACCTCCAAATAAATTTGAAGTGTGCCACTTCGAGACCTTTCAGGCGCCGCAGGCCGAAGCGTAAAGTGGAAGCCTGCGAGTCTGCCGCACGTCGATGTTAGATCGACGGGGCCTCACCCGAAGTGTGTGACAGTGGGATCTTGCCGAATGCTTTATACCTTTAAACTATTTCTTCGTACTTCCAGTTCTCTTACATATGGGCATGCAGCAATCTGACTGAAGATCAACAGAATAATGATACGTAGCCCCTCCTGTTAACATACTGTTGTACTTTTTCTTCTTAAACCTTGAAACCAAACCATTTCTTTGTTCTTACGTTTCGCTCACATAAACAGGGGCTCCGGAAGTATATCTGAAGTTTATTATAACGACCATGGCAGAAGAGCACAAATAATAAATAAATAAATAAATAAATAAATAAATAAATATAGGGCGCAGCCCCTATATTTATTTCTCTGTGTTTCGTTCTTTGCCTTTCTCTGTGCCTCGTTTTTTGCGCTGTTCTGCCATATTCATGAATCTAGCCCACCAAACAAAATAGCGCATTACATTACATGGACGCCCTATTTTTTATAAAATTCAGTTAGAGCGAGTTTCACAGGCGAGCGAAGCGCAGCAGTATGTGATAATGATATTACTCTTGGAACACGACTATGCCTAGCGTAGCAGATTCCTGCACAACCGAAACTTTTCAACCACCTGCGTTGCCTGCGTGATAATATTTTTATGAATCAAAGAGATATGTACAGGCACCAATCTACTCCGTCTTATAAGATTCAACTGCAGTGATCTCGTGTCCATGGTTGCACACGTCTCTCAACATAAATATGTACCAACTAGCTCAGTGCTTTGTTGGTCGCAATATTGTGACACAGTGCTTGAGAGAACTATAATTTTATGGCAAGAATTTTGTACCCGTGTTGTTTGTGGCATCAAAATTGGAATCCTATGAAATTGCAAACTACCCCAGTGCATCTATCAGTTTTTGGCAGAATATATCATTCCTGAAAGAGCAATGCCGGCTGAAATGGGCTTCAATGGAAACTGCTAGGTGCCTTCAATAAAGGCTGCTTGCTCAACTGTGCTGCTCTCCACCGAAAGAGATGCAACATATCAGTTGCTCTCTGCCCATGTGAGGAGCTTGTCAGTCACTTGAGCTGGAAGTGATGGGTTTCGCTTGGGCACTATATGGCCCCCAGTTAGTGGTATTGTCTATATAATAGTATTCTTAGTATATGCTAACAAAGAATACTATTATTACTAACTTATCTGGTTGCTTCTAGGCTTTGGCTAGGTGGTGCTAGGTTGTTTTTACGTTAATTCTCAGGTCAGAGAAGTGGATAGACAGTCACTGGCACGACACGGTTTATTCGAATTCCAGAGACAGAAATCTCCCTGAAACTGAGTGTTCACACTTCTTATAGATCGAGAGGCACGTTTTTAGCACATGCCTTTCATTGCTTCGGGGTCTTCTCGCAGCTGCCATTGCCTTCCTCATTTCCCTAGTATTTTCTCATACGGGCTTGGGGCTCTTCGGCTCGCTGTTGCTTTGAAGCGATTTGTCGTGCTACCGTTGCCTTCATCATTTTAGTGGACCAGTGGCGAGTAGTGACATTTGCCCAATTCTTGCCACACATACCCCTTTATGATGATGATAGTTTTCTGGTAGGCTGTTCAACCTGTTACAATAATAGTTTTCTGCCACCAACTCGCGACTTGCTTAACAGCTTCACTGTTAGAAGTATAAAGGATCGCAAAAGTCTGGTGAGGTCATGCTACGATGTAGCCTTTCAATTATGTTAAGGGTCTTGTCTTTTAAGAATTCCCACAATCTAAACTAGTCTTCTGAAGTAAGATAGTTGACAATACTTGCAAAGGTTTTGGCTATTTTCAATATAACTTGCATTTCGCCCTTCCATGAGTCAAAGTTTTGAGCTTACAAAACACAAATTGGCTCAAAATAAAGTAATCATCTGCAGTTTGAACGTAGTCCAAATGAAGTCTATGGAGCTTGACCTAAACAGTACAGTTGTATCAATCTGTTCCGATTGCTCGTACTGTACTAGCTAGTGCCGCTTAGATAAGAACTAACCCAGGCGTACATAAAGTAGAGCTGCAATGCACAGTCACTAGAATATACTTGTAGCACCAAAAGCATACATCTCATAATAACTTCCAAACAGCTCATCATACTTCAGCCTTCACTCATTACCACTAGGCTGTCTACCCACCTCTTGTTTGCACCACGGCGCACTTCTTCGCTAGACCACTCAGGACTGAAACGGTCTTTCCAAGAGTGTCACGGTCATTCAAACCTGGATAGCTTTAGGAAAGCCTTAGAATCTTTATGTTGTTTACAATATTTGTTTCGCTCACTCTCTCATGTAAAGCACTGGGACTTTTCAGGTGTAATAAATAAATTGCATTACTGTTTTGCCAACCTTTTGTGAGTTATAACACCAGTATTCTTGGGAACCACCAGGGTGATGCAAAAACATCATTTGGCCAAGCCACCGCAAGACTAAGTCATGCCAACGCCCATGGTAGTGTGGCTGCTAAAGTACATGCCACAGTGATGCGTGAGAAACTTGAAAGCTAAGACAAGTACAGCCGCAGCCACGTCTGTGTACAGCACTTAAGCAGCCGGTTTTTGCTCTGTGGGGCAAAACCTTGAGGCAGTATCGGGCTCTGATGTAGTCAGCCTTACAACTAGGACACAAATGCTCCCAATACAACCAATTCAGAGCACGAAACTGTCACAAGGTTTCGCGCCGCATAGCAAAAACTGGCTGCTCGCGTGCTCTACACAGACGTGGCCCCGTGGCTTTACATGACCAAAAGACGGCTGTGCATGACATTTTAAGCAGCGAGACCAGTTCATAAGCATACATAGAATAGTTGCAATATCTTTTAAGAATGGCCACATTGACTGCACTATGTTATTGTAGCTATCATTATTGGGTGTCACTTAGCAAAAACCAATTTCATTTCTTAAATGAAATAATGTTTTCTCTGTATCGCATAGAGCAGTGTTTGTGTTACATCATGAAGTATTTTTCTGTAGCAATAAGTTATTCAATTTCTTGGTTAATAGGCATTTTTGGCAAATAATGATGGTAATATGTTTCATGATTATTACTGGATTGTTTACCTGTTAAGCTATTTGTTCGTGCAATTTCAACATTTTCCTAATGTTTGAAATATAGCATTCAATGTTTTGTTTAAATGTTGCACTAATGTTCCAGATTCAACGTTTTTTTAAGTGTATTTCGAATATTTAACGTTTGACAGACAATAAAGAACGTTATACCTTTCATGTAAAACATTCAGACAATGTTGCTTGAAAACATAAAACGTTTCTCCAACATTCACAACAAAAATACTATGTTATTGCAATGTTTTCTGCTACCTGGGATATTATACCCCTATTACAATATTACTGCAAATAGTCTTTGCGCAGCTTTGAAATGCACCAATACAGTGATGTGTTAACACAGGGCTATTTGAAGGCTCCTGTATTTGCTCACATGTTACATGTCTGTCTGGCTCTGGTACAAGCAGACAGGGCAGTGATCTTTTCTGCGGCTTTGTGCTGAGTGTACTGACTATGCAGCAACGTCTATGTCCACTCTACGTGTGTAATTGTAGCACAGAATTGCCGTGTACTCCAATTGGTGCTGCATGGTTCTGTCTGAAACTTTATTGACATTTTCATACCTCAACACAGGAAAATTGATTATGTGCCCACGTGCATTAGCTGCAGAATTTCTGTTTAGATTCATTACGATGGCTTTAATAGACTCCACGATGGTAATTGGACAAATGAGACATTTATACTCGCACCTAAGAGGAGTTTGCCTGCTATCTCTTGACTGCAGCATTGGGAATCCTATAATCTGGGTCATCAGTGAAACGTGTACTTGTTTGTTGGTGCAACCAGACACCATGGTAATGTAATTAGGAAGCAAGTGTTTTATTTGGCTACTCACAGTTGTTCTTGGCTCACAGGCACTTTTCAAGATGCTTCGCTTTCCTCCTTTACCACTTTGCCTCTAGGGCCCGTATTCACTAACGAAACTTATCCTTATCTCGTGTTTTCCCTATTGGTTTTGTGCCTTCGATGCGTTTTATAATAAAGAACTGAGACAGTCAGGACTGTTATTTGAGACTAGGTAGGAGCGTAGCCCTAGCCAGTGAAAGCGGCGACAACGTCCGGGCGGAGCGTCTTGTGCTTAGCACTGCCGATGTTGTTGCCGAGCTTTGCATGACCCGCTACTTTTTCATTACATATTTCCCCCTCGCTGAATATGGAGCCAAGTAGGTGTTCTAAGGTGTCGTGAGGATAAGTGGGTTGTGATACGGTTTGAGAAGATCCACGTGTACGACTTTGCAGCCTCCGCGAAGCAGGTCCGGAGTGGGCGTGAGGGGTTCGTTGAGATAGTTGACAGCGGAAGTTTGCTCTATGACGCGACAAGGCCCATGGTACCTGCTGACGAACTTTGTAGATGTACTAGGAGTAGCAGTGAGAGGCATCCACAGCCAAACAAGAGAGTTGGGCGAAAACTGGTAGTGGGACCGTCCGTCGTCGTGACGAAATTTCTGTAGCCCTTGTTCTTGTGTTGCAAGGGTGTGAGCTAATTGCTTACATTGTTCCGCATACCGAGCGGCTTTGAAAACTGGTCTGCCTTCGGATGAGTCAGGTCGGGAGGGGAGAATGGTGTCGATTGGAGATGATGGCTCTTCACCATAGCGTAAAAAGAAGGGAGAAAAGCCTGTCGTCGCTTGAGGTACCGTGTTGTAAGCGTACGTTATGTAGGGAAGAATAAGATCCCAGTTGGTGTGGTCGGAGGCGACATACGTAGAAAGCATGTCCCCGAGTGTGCAGTTGAAACGTTCGGTCAAGCCGTTTGTTTGTAGGCGATATGCGGTTGTACAGTGGTGAATCACATGGCACTCATCAAGAAGTTTTTGAATAACTTCTGTGAGAAAGACGCGGCCTCGGTCGCTTAAAAGTTCACATGGAGCACCGTGACGCAGAACAAAATGTTGCAGCAGGAAAGACGCAATGTCACATGCCGTCGCGGCTGATAGAGCGCTTGTTTCTGCATATCTCGTGAGATGGTCGATCGCTACAATAATCCAGCGACTCCCAGCTGATGTATGTAGCAGAGGACCATAAAGTTCCATTCCGACCCGGTCGAATGGTCGCACTGGGCATGGTAACGGCTGCATTGGTGCTGTAGGACGGCAAGGATTGTGCTTGCGGCGTTGGCACTCTGTGCAAGAATAAATAAACTTGAACAAATGTGTACATGCTGCGCCAATAAAACCAAAAACGTAGGCTGGCATAGGTTTTAAACAAACCGGCGTGTGCACATTGTGGATTGGCACGGAAAGCAGCAGATATGCTGGCACGGAGATGCATGGGTATGACGAGTAGCCATTTGCGGCCAACGGGGTGGTAGTTGCGGCGATAAAGTTTTACATCATGGGTGGCAAAGCGAGAGGCTTGTCGGTGTTGCGCTCGAGATGGCGGGTGGGCGAGTGTTTCAGATAAGTAATCCATCAGAGACGCAATCCACGAATCTTTGCGTTGCTCCGCAACCATGTCAATGGGTCCTGATAGTGGAAGTAAGTTGTCTTGAATGGAGACACTCGCAATATCAGTAGAAACAGATGAACGGAAAAGAGCATCGGCATCGGCAAGCTTTTGGCCTGAGCAATAAATGACACGGTTGTCGTACTCTTGGAGCCGTAAAGCCCATCTGCCAAGCGTCTGGAGGGATCCTTGAGGAAGGATAACTAGCAGAGCGCGTGGTGGTCGGTAGCAACATCGAAAGGGCGGCCTTACAGATAAGGCCGAGATTTTGTAATGGCCCAGATGATCGCTAGGCATTCTTTCTCAGTTACCGAATAATTTGCTTCTATTCTTGTAATAGTTCGGATCGCATACACAACAACATATTCTTGGTAACCAGGCTTTCGTTGGGCGAGTACAGTGCCAAGACCGACACCGCTAGTATCCGTGTGGATTTCTGTGGGAGTGCTTGAATCGAAATGTCGCAGTATGGGTAGTGTTAAGCAGTTCATGGAGCTTCGCAAAGGCACTGTCGCTGGCTGGAGACCACGCAGATAGATTGCGGTCTCCCTGAAGTAGGTCTTTCAGAGGTGCCATGATCGAGGCGAAATTTCGGACGACGCGGCGGAAGTATGAGCAAAGCCCAATGAAACTACGCAGCTCCTTGAGAGACGCGGGCCTCAGGAACTCGCTAACAGCACGTGGCTTAGCGGGGTCAGGGAGAACGCCATTTTTCGACACGTGTCCAAGAATGGTCAGCTTGCGTGTTCCAAAGTGACACTTCTTCAAGTTTAGTTGGAGGCCTGCTGCAGAAAGGCAGCATAGAACCTGTTCCAAGAGACGAAGGTGCGTAGGAAAATCAGGCGAGAATACCACCACATCATCTAAGTAGCACAAAAACGTGTTCCATTTGAGGCCTCATAGAATAGTGTCCATCATGCGCTCAAATGTTGCCGGCGCATTGCATCGACCGAATGGCATCACGGTAAATTCGTATAAGCCGTCTGGTGTAACAAAGGCAGTTTTCGGCCTATCATCCGGATTCATGGGCACTTGCCAATACCCAGAGCGTAGATCAGGGGAGGAAAATAACTCTGCGCCTTATAAAGAGTCGAGGGCGTCATCGATCCAAGGCAAAGGATAAACATCATTTCGTGTTATTTTGTTTAGACGACGATATTCTACCAAAGCGTATCGTGCCATTCTTCTTTTTAACTAAAACAACCGGTGACACCCAAGGACTGTTTGATAGTTGAACGACACCGCGCTTTAGCATGTCACCTACTTGTTCATCGATGACACGGCAATCAGTCGGTGAAACATGGTACGGTCGCTGCGGTAGTGGGTGATTACCTGTGTCGATCTGGTGGCATACGGTAGATGTTCGACCTAAGGTAGCGCTGTGGCTGTCAAAAGAAGGCCAAAACTTGTAAACGAGGCTCAAAAGCTCACACCTCTGTTGTGGGTTTAGGCCTTCGTCGATTACACGGTTGAAAATGTCGGCAGTGGAAGGGCCATTTACGGGACTACAGGAGAGGGCGCTGACTTCCGATGATCCATCATGAACGTCAAGTGTATCAATGGTTTTGAATTATTCGATTGAGCCGATACATTCACCCCGAAGCAGCGTAATCGTGAATGGGAACGGATCCCCACAGGCACGTCGGTCGCACCACCTTGAAGAGTAACGAGAGCGGTTGGGAGTGGTGATAGGTGGGGATAAACGAAAGCGATGAACGAAGCCTGAAATTATGTGAGAACAGTGCGGGAGTACTACAAACTGTAATGTGTAGGGCACTCCTTGAATTACAAGTCTGGCGGTATACGCTGCCACAGGCTGCACAGGCTGTGCAGTGGCAGCATGAAGAAACGAACACAAGTAAGGCGTTGTCACTTTTGGAATTGCACGACAAACTTTTTCGGCAGTGACAGAAATGGCGGCACCAGTATCAATAAGGGCAAGTACAGATACACCTTCAAGAACGGCATTAATTACATTCGGCGGAGATTGAAGAGGGCTTGTGCTTTGCAGCGAGGACGCTCTTCTTGCCTGGCGAACTGCGTCATTTAGTTTTCCGCGTCGATTGTAGGGAGGTCGGCACATCGGGGAGGGCGAGCGACGACGCGGAGAAGGAGATCGGTGATCAGAAGGTGGTCGGTGGCTTGGTTGAGGAGGGTGAAATTCGGGGTCTGGAGTGTAGGGAAACGTGTGGTCGTACTCATATGAACGTGGGTTTTCACGTGAATGGAGCAGGCGGCGGTGGCACAGACGTGTGACGTGTCCGAGTAGACCACACGAAAAGCAGATCGGTCGGTTGTCGGCAGTGCGCCATGAATTAGGGACTCACTGGACTGGAGGTCGTGGCAGCTGGGCGGCATAAACAGGAGCAGGCAGTGGAGGCGGCGCTCGGAACGTCTGTGGTCGTGGTCGCACTGCTGCTTCGGCATACATCAATGGTGCATCGACTAGTGGCACCAGCTGCGGAGGAAGATCCTCAGATACTTGGTCTTGTATAATAGTCCGTACTTTAGGGCTAAGCGGCGCACTGCGCTTCGTTAGGCTGGAGATAAGCGAGAGTTGGCGGGCAACTTCTTCGCGCACAAAATCTTTCATCTGCGAGACGAGGATGGGATCTTGCGAGGGAGTTAAGTTGGACATCGATTCCTGATGTGGGATAGCACGGCGGGTGACGAGAGACGTTGCCGGCGAAGCTCATCATAGCTTTGGTAGAGCTCGGTAACTTGAGCGACAGAAGCCGGGATTTTGAAATGAGCATTTCCAATGCGTCCTCGTCGATACCCTTAATAATATGCTTGATGCGGTCCACCTCTGTCATGTTCGCATCGACGTGTTTGCACAAGTCAATGTTGCTCTCTATGTAACTGGCAAAATTCTCACCAGGCAGTTGAGATCTTGACTGAAGGCGCTGCTCCGCATGAAGTTTCCGGACAGCAGGACGACTGAAGACTTCGCTGAATTGTCGGTTTCATGGTTCCCAAACCACAAGCGGGCAATGCCACTGAGGTAAATGCCGACGGTGGCCAGTCTCGTGGCTTCGTCCCATTTGTTCAAGACACTCACGAGTTCGTAGGTAGCCAGCCATTCGTCGACTTCGTGATCGTCAGAGCCGCTGAATATGGGAGGGTCCCGCTGACAGACCGTGCCGGAGCACACGATGGCCTGGGGATCCATAGGCGGAGGGCTTGTGGCAGATGCAGTGGTCATAGCGGCAGGTTGAGTCTGGGTTCGCAACTCCAGGATTGCGAGGATACCCAGCAAACTCCACCAAATATAATAAAGAACTGATACAGTCAGAACTGTTATTTGAGACCAGGTAGGAGCGTAGGCCTAGCCAGCGAAAGCAGCGACAACGTCCGGGCCGAGCGACTCGTGCGTAGTACTGACGATGTGTTTGTCGAGCTATGCAAGACCCACAACTTCTTCATTACAGTTTGATAAAGGAAGTAGGCCGGTATTCACAGACAAGTCTTCTGGTTATCCTTTACTTTGTTGCAGTTTTTCTGCCCTAATAATGCACATATAGTGTGCAGAAACTTGAGGGAAACATGAGATAAGGATGAGGATGGTTTGTGAATATGGGCCTACACAACTCTCCTTGTAGGGACACACTCTACTCCAGTGGTTTAGCGAATGGGTTACTTCTGCTTGTGCACAAAAGACTCACGATCACTTTTTATTCCAAATCATTCTACTTTCAACCACCACAAACTTGCCACGACATGTGCCCATTATACATGTCATATGAAACTTTTCTGGCAACTGTTCTAATGCAGCACTTGCAGCTTCTGCTGTACTGTTGTTGTGTCGTCCCTGATATACTGCATTGGTAATACTGCAGTGGTGTCCAACTCGGTTCTAACACTAGTGCAGAGACAATGTGAAGTTCAATTGTCCTATCCATGCTACTACCGACGATTTTCTACAATGGTGCAGGCCATGTTTGATCATGTGGTTGTGACTGATCTAGGGCCAACGACGCGGCTGTGGAAGTACCACACAAGCCATTTGCATAAGGGTGTATGTAATTCACATGCCTGCTTGTACAACAAAACAGTTCTATATGAAACTGTTGCTAAGTTGATAACGTTTGAGAAATTGGATTTGTTTGACATGTGCTACACCACAGCAATACAGGATTCGTTTCTTCTACTTTGCATTAACATTTTACATTATATACCTTTTATTGTTCCATCAACAACCAAACGCAACTGCAGTTGCAAATAAACATGGCAGCACCCATGCAGACGCTACCGCCCGCATAGATCCGAACTTGTGCTTCCCACTTACCTCCATATTTCTGACAGCAATAAATAAATGGCACATTGGGCCACCACTTTGTGCTGCATCATACTGAGAACAAAACATCAAGTATATTTTGTCATAAATATTGAGATCAGCTGTTGGTTCAGCCATGGCTGTGAAGCCTTGTCTCTGGCGGTTCGAGAATGTACAGATCTTGGGAAACAGTGCGAAGAAATGATGAATAGATTGCTCTCGAAGCCCCATAATGAAAATAGCATAAAGAAAATCCCAAGCATATTTCGAACTTCTGGGCCACCCAGTGTAAAACAACAGCATGATAAAGTCAAGGCAGCAGGAACTCGTTGTGATGGGTGTCATGTTGAATTTTTTCCCGGCACTACTCATTTTTCCTCACACACAAATGCTATGGGGATGCCAGGTAGATAATACAGCATGGCTTAATCATCATTCAGAGGCCTTATGCCTGCCACTTAGATATACTATAAGAATTCCAATATGTTTGTGTCCTACTGTTTGCTATGTATTCTTAAAAATAAAGGGAATTTTTCAAGTTCACAAGTTTTTGACTAAATAAACTTGCATGCTTCCTTGCTAATCTAGGTTTCTACACTTTTATAAACCACCTTGAAACCTGGGCTTAACCAAACTAGTCTATGGTGGGCATTTACTGCCAGTGGTGGATTCAGAAGGTGGGTGGTAGGAGCATTTCTACACCCCCCTCATAGTGTCTGTGTCAGCACCTCGCACTTTCTCTCTTCAGTGCCTGTCATCCACCTCCTATCACCGATTAGGACAAATGAGCAATACTCATGCTGTTCTTGCAATCATAGTGACTGCTAAAAACATAAGTCAGGAGCTCCCCTCCAAAATGAGTGGCTGGATTCGTCCCGGTCTACTGCAGGTTAAGGAGCTTTGTACTTTACACAATGGTCTTTATAATAGTATTGACTCCATATCTCCGACAAGGTCAAATTATGATCAAGTGTCCACAAATGTCATATTCAATACCATAATTATAAGGCACTCAATATTGCATTCCAAGAAAAGAATGAAGTAATGTATTGTTTTTGTACCTAATTGTAATTAGTATGTAATTAAATTCTTCGGTATTCTATAGTCAGTAATGCTCAATTTTGACATAAAAATAATAAAATCGTAGGCTCCAAATGTGTGAGCGAGTAGTTGTTTCATTCATTTTGGAAAAAGAAAAGTAATATTTCCGACATTCGTTCTAAAACACTGAAATAGAATGAGCCAGCAAACATCGTAGTGAATTCAGCAAAGTGATTGGTCAGTCATACATACGTAGCACATTGACTGAAATTAAGTCAGAACATTGGTTGTGCAACAGGTTTACTTTATCTAATCAGCCATGCATCTTGCTCTCTTTTAGCCACAAGTTGACAGAAATAGCATAAACAAGTTGTGCACCAAACGTAGCCACCACCGCCTAAGGGGAACGAAGAACGAGAGAGAAGGCAGGGAGTTTAACCAGGCACATTCTCATTTTAGCCCTTTGTTTCCCACAGCAAATCCAGTTGTTCAAGTAAATACGTTTTCATGCATATGTAACAATAATACATACAAAAATGGGGATATATCAAAAACTTGGAAAATTTAGCTTTAGATCTTGGAGAAAAGTGTTCACATATTTGGATGCTAGAAACACCGGTTGCACTTGGTCCATCCTCCTTCTTTACTAAAGATGAGAACTTTGCTGGGTGAAAACTCTGTTTCAATCCATTAGTCTTTATCACCATCACTATGTGCCATAATAAATGCCTTCACCATCAGTTACACATGTTTGTAATTATTTTATAATCATCATCAGCATTAATGTTCACGTGGCCGCTTGCCAACAACAGATTCAACACTTTGATCCTAACAAGGGACACAAAAGAGCAACAATGACTCTGTCTAGATTGATAAACTGCCCTCTGAGAACTCTAACGCCATATATTTCACTACCACAAGTTCCTTATTAGTGGAAAAAATCAGTGTTGGAGTTTCCATTTTAAATTTCATGCAGAAATCTCCATGCGTGACGTCAAACATTTCAAGAAGTATGTTTCCTATCCTCACCAACATATTTCTATCTTGCATTGACAGCTATCTTTGTGCTGATTTAAATGTCTCCCCAGTTACTGACATTTATTGCTACATTGATTATTATCACATTCTTTTGAAGAAGCAAGCAAGTTACTGTTTTTATGACGAAGTCTTAAACATTCTGAGCATTTTGGGAATCATGGGGAGAGGAATAAATTTCACCCCTAAAATGCCTAAAAACAATAAAACTCAGTTTTTGACTATTAATGTATCCTTTCATGTGCCTAATCAACATGTTTGATGGGTGTGTCTACCTAAATCGAAAGGCATCCTTCGATATGATAGTGTGCACTCCATGCATGTAAAAAGGGAAATTGCCATGAAGTACCGAGTACAATTAAAATATTCTGTGAGCACCAAGTGAATAGTCTATTGCAACAGACCAAACACCTTAAATCATTCAGTTACCTTTCGTTATCACAACTGTGTGTGAAACTTTGCTATAAAAAATAAAACATTAAAAACTGATGAGAAAAAAAACATTTTCAAGTGATTCAGTATGTGAATGGGTTATCACCTGACCTGAAAGTGGCAAATAGGCACCAGGTCAGCCTTTTTCCGCTCTCCTTAAACTTTCAATGCTACGTAAAATGAAAAATAGAAAATAAAGTCTAATTACTGCTAACCATAAAACAGTATTCACTAAGTGCACCTTTGATGTTGTTTACAAGATTCAGTGAAGTCGTGGGAGATTATACATTGGACAAACTGGGCAATGATAGGGCTAGGCAACATAAAAACTATGTAAGAACAGGGTATCACAGCTACCTTGCCTCCCACTTTAAAAAATGCGCATGCACACCCAAGTTTGGGGACAATAGATTTCTATGTGCGGACAATCCAAAAAGAAAGAGAAATCGTGGAAGGTTATTATATCAATGAAACTGGAGATAAGTGTGTCAGCACAGCGTCACTAAGTTTGACAACTCAGGAGAGATGTTTTTTATGAATGCCTGCTAGTATAGCAATATGCATGCTCGCAATCTTCGATTATTTATGACGTTTTTTGTGACAAGGTGTTTTTGATGACATACGTAAAAGTAACTTTTTAAATAAGATTCAGTTAGCAGTTCAGCGCTAGTCCTGTTGTGTGTTCCTTTGTTGTCCTTGTTTTTTTTTGCACTGCTTCAAGTTATTCACATGATGGAAATATCTTACTTTGAAAATAATTATAGATAACATTAGTATACCATTACTTGTTACAATATTATAGCTTGTCCCGCTATTCTCCTTTTTAGCCGTAGATTTAGTCGTGTCTGAAATTCATGAAAGTCCAAGTATGCACTCTTTTAATTGAAAACTGTTTGAACAAGTAAAACATTCTATTCACATTACAAATTTCGCGTATTTGCACACTACAAGCCTTACTGCCTGCTATAGAATATTCAGCTACAATTGCGCAGTACAATTGAAACCCTTTATAAAGATGTACCGGTGGAAGTTCTCCGTTCCGGGCCTTGCACAAGCATCTCTCATGAGTGAAGAACCACATTCCTATTTTCTGACAAAAATATCTTGATGTAACAGACAGCTGTGTATAATTGAAGAAGAAGAAAGTTTAAGCGGAAAGACAGGGAGGTTAGCCAGTTATTAGACCGGCTGGCTACCCTGTGCTGGGGAAAGGGGTGAGGGGAATGATAGATGTTAAAAAGAAATATTGCGAAGAGAGGGAGAAGTTACAAAAAAATTGCGACAGAGGAAAGGCAACATCAAATAGTATAAGACACTAAAGTCTGTCTCTGAGGCCAGTTGTCCGCAAAAAGCGCAGCAAAGCTTTCAAAGCCTTCTGGGCTGAGGATTGGCTTGGCCAATGACCCAGAATCCTTTGTTCCGACAAAGGCCGATTGTCTAGTCTATCCAGAGCTGCAGTGAGTTCTTGTCTTTGCACGTTGAAATGGGTGCACTCACACAGAAGGTGCGTGATGGTTTCTTGGCAACTGCAGTAAGTGCATGTAGGAGAGCTGGCCATCCCGATGAGATAAGAGTATGCGTTCGTGAAGGCCACTCCAAGCCACAGGCGGCATAGAAGAGTCTCCTCAGCTCGATATATCCTTGGGGGAAGACGAAGCTGCAGATCGGGATCCAAGTTATGCAGGCGCGCGTTTGTGAAGTCTGTCGAGTTCCACTGTGCCAATGTGAGGTCACGTGCAAGTGAACGAAGTCTTGTAGCTGCGTCGGTTCTTGAGAACGGGATGGCTGTGTATTGGGTACCATCGTGTGCAGATCTAGCGGCCTCATCTGCGCGGTCATTGCCATATATACCGCAATGGCCTGGTATCCACTGATACACTATGCTGTGCTGTTTTTCGGTTGCTTGGTGATGAAGGAGCCTTATTTCAGCTACTAACTGTTCATTAGGTCCATGGCGAAAGGGTGATATAAGACATTGAAGAGATGCCTTCGAGTCCGAGAAGATCGACCAAATTCCCGAAGGTTCTTTCACTATAAACTCCAGAGCTGCACGAATGGCTGCAAGTTCTGCAGCTGTCGACGACGTCAAATGCGATGTCTTGAATTTAATTGTGATGTTCCTCGCGGGAATAACCACCGCCCCAGCAGAGCTTACTGAAGACACCGAGCCATCCGTGTAAATGTGAAGGCGTCCGTTGTGCTTTTCTTGCAGGAAAAGTAATGTGGCCTGTTTGAGGGCTAGATGCGACGACTTTTTCTTATTTTGGATGCCAGGAATTGTAAAAAGGGCTTTGAGTGGGTGTAGGCACCATAATGGTATCGGCGGCTGTGCTGCATGCGTGAAGTGCAATGGAAGCACTGCGCAATGCTGAGCTACAGTTGCGCTGAACGCTGAGTGGGGCCTGGAAGTTCGAAGTGAGGCTAGGTGATGAGATGGAAGCCGAGCGAAATGTCTTATGTGCATTCTCAAAGCGTCTACGCGGATGTATGCGTTGACTGGATAATCACGCGCAATGATGACTGTCGCTGCTGTAGACGCGCATCTCGGGAGACCAAGGCATATCCTCAGGGCTTGGGCTTGGATTGACTGGAGGACGCGCAAGTTTGTTCTTCGGATCCCGCAAAGCACGGGAAAGCTGTATCGCATATAACTGTGTATAATTGACCTGAGTGTGCCTACATAGGTGCTTCTTATGAGTGAACTCTGTACTTCGCTTTCCAGGCAAAACTAAGATTTCTTATGACTGTATTGTCCCTCAGGGTTCAAGCAGGGAGAAAACGCATGTATTCTAGATGGCAGTCCGGTATTTTAATACAGGGCCACACCAATGCTTGAGACCACTTCGGAAAAACAACTAATAGTCATGTGGGCCAGGGGTCATGCTAACAAATGAAAACATCACGTGGCAGAAGCATAACAGGTGTGCAGTTGAAAGCTGGCAATCTATTGGAATGGCAAAGCTATAAATAAATGGGCAGTTGAAAGCTGCCAATCCATTACAACAGCAAAGCTATAATTGATCAGCAGCAGCCACAGGGTCAAAAGTGTGCTCTACTCATGCTATCTCTCAAGCCCCTATTTTTAGAGAACACCCAATACAGTCTAGGGTTTTACGACTGAAAACCAAACTATGATTATCAAGGATGCCGTAGTTGAGGGCTTCAGTAATTTAGACTGTCTGCTGTTCTATAATGTGCTCCAACAATGCACAATACATGAGCCTCTCCCATGTATACTGAATAGAATTGCGACCGCTGTAGCCGGGATCGAACTCGTGCCCTTCGGGCCAGTAGCAAAAAGACCCACAGCGGATGGCATTCGCATAAGACGCGTTACATTTTAAAACCAGCGCATATGAGACTAGGCAATGTTTCGTGCCAAAGTAACACAAGAATGAAACGGGAGGGCACAACATGTCTGTGTTACTTCGTGCTGAATATTTCTCAAGTCTTACCAACAAGGCCCTATTGCTCCCCTTGTGCATAGAGGACCCTGCAAGTTTGTTTTAATGTTGAAACTCAATAATGGGTGATGTCCACGTTCAAACTATTTCATTAAGATATGGTATAGTAAATAATTATCTTTCTTTTAGCTTTTAGCAGCTGTTCCATATTGGAAAATTTTGTGTTAAGAATGACTTTTGTCTTCCCAAGATGCAATTTTTGTTTTTCATGCAGCCTTCATATGGAACCCACATTTTAGGCTGGGCTGTAATATTAAATGTACTTTTTCTCTTAAACAGCTCAACTGTGAAATTTTGCACAGTAATACCACATAACACTAGCTTCGTCTACCAAGAATGGATTGCTATAGCTCACCAGAGAAAAAGCATTACTCAGACTTATCACATACAACATGAGTGACATCCCAATTGATTTCTTTTTCTGCAGTATAACTGAACCATCTTTTTTTCAAAGTTTTAGTTTCAGGCTATAAGAAATAGAATCAAGTATTATCTGACAGTTTCAGCTAGTTTAAAAAAAGTTACATCTATGCTTGAAACTTCTGGGAAAAAAAGGCGATGTTGGAAAAAAATTCCAATCTGTAAGTCTAAAACATTAATGGAAAGCGCTCGCAACAAAAACTAACACCCATGCTAGAAAAGTGTACTCGCTGGAAAAATTTGTATACTCTTGCATTTTCATAAGTTGTGGCTGCAAATATCTAGCCATATTTAAAAAAATATACACAGCAAAATTATAACATGTATGTAGACAAATCCTTGCGTTCACCAGGGGGTGCACATTTTGGAGTCATTTTTTAATAAAATAGAGTGCTTTTATGTACTTGGCAGTGCATGGTTTTCTCCTTGCATTGTATTACTCTTTACCAACAAAAATTTTAAAGATTTCATTTTCGTTGAATTTATCCTGGTATAAAACCTTATATCAGGAAGCTTGCAAAATTGTGCAGAGCAACTCTTCGGTCCTTGCAGATCTAAAATTGCAACGCAGAGCTTCTGCAGCAATACATGCACTGCCAACCCACACCTGCGCATGTAAAAAGTCTTCAATTGGGAGCTCAGACATGGCACCCTTTATCTTCAAGTGATGCAGACCAAATGTAGATGGTCACATCAAGCTGCGACCGGCTTCCAATATTCAAAGTTCTGAAGAAGCTGTGATTGTGCGTGCAGACCGACAAACTAAGCTGTGAAGAAATGATCAGTGCCACCTGTTGCATAAACAATCATATAACTAAAGTGACCATTGTATTGTCCATGTAAATGCTTCCACGGAACACTAAAGTGCCACCGCCACTACCCCAAGCACCACTGAGTACACGCAAGCGTTGTTGACAGAGTTATTTGCTCTGCGCATGAGCATGGTGTGCAGATTCGTCAAAATAAAAAATAAACTAGGATCGCGACAAGGACAGCTAGAAATTTCAAGCACATACTCGAAGAACCCTGCCGTGCCAACAAATTAAATAAATTACTCATGTTTAAATATAAAATACCGATACTAAATTTGGGTTTGTGTCAAGTTTAGTTAATATAGGACGATTACAACATTGAACTCTGTGGGTTCATGCCAGGCGGTAGAAATTTCTTTGTTAGATCAAGAACTTCATGAACTTGGGTTTCATTAGAATAAATTTTAACTCGCATATAAATCAGATTCTTAAACTAATTAAATTTATACCTAGTTTCACTTAGCTACACTTTCATTTAGAAGTATTGTTACTCATCCATGATATAATCTTGTATTTTGCACCCATTAATTCTAAGCCCTCATCACAGCCTGCAACTTCATAAAATATCTGCAATACTAGCTGGCACAAAGCTGTATGTCCTGAATAAGCTATAATGCAAAGTATGCATTGACATCACAAACAGTAGCTCAAATAGGTCGAGAATTTTAAAATTATACAGCAACTGCAGCATTACTTCGCTGAAACCACTATGCTGTTACACTCCGGAGAAAAATCAAGCAACTTGTCAAGTTCAACCACTTTTATTCAGCTTTGTTTAAATTCACAAGTTTTTCCCTAAGGTTGGGCAATGTGGCTTGCAGTAAAAGGACACAAATAAGTCTAAGTAGGGTATATAGCTGCCCAGGAAAGCCCCAAACTGCAGAAACTATGCTTTCTTCAATGTGCCTCAGCATTATTGACTTTCTAAATGTGCACAATGGGGGAAAAACAACAGAAAACACCCAGCTAAGGCAATACATTACTGTCTAATGCAGTCCTATGCGATTTAAAGGAAAATGACTTGTTCATTGTCATGATCATCATAAAACAAGACTAGCATGACCAAACAGCCATCATGTAACCTGGGGAGGAGAAAAGCCAGCATGCAGCCTTGCAGATGTTGCCCCATTGAGTGTGCGAAAGCAGACAAACTTACACAGCACTGAAGAAGTCTTCCAAGGACTACAGTTCTGATAAGGTTCGCACTACACATTGTCACTAAACAGGTTGTGCTTGTTACAGATGCTAAACTAGTGAAATTATACACAAAATACCAAAAAAACAAAAGTAGCCCCAAAAGTGCATTAGTGGAGAAAAATTTATTTCACATTATTTTCCATTGAACACCATCTGTTTTTAGTGCAATAAAGAAACAGCGTTGCAAAAAGGGTGGGTTTGCAGAAGTTAGCCGCTAGACATGTGTTGTGGCCACCCTTTGACAATGTTCCCGGAAAAGAATCCAGGAAAAGCGCAGGAGAAGAGAGGGAAGAAAAGAGCCCTCCGGTCCTCCCATCTACATCTGCTCAGGCAATGCGACCAAAGGGAACACTTGTTGCTATTTTAACAAGCAATGTTGCCAGATCACTCAGTCTTGAAATGGAGCAGCGACAACCTTTTAGGCACCCTCCGCCTCTAGGAATGAAGCTCATGCCGTGAGTGCTGCACATACAAACTCACATGCACACAAACACACAGGCACTCAAATATACACAAATGCTCATAAAATACAAGGCAGAGCTGTTGGGAGAATACCATAATGAGCAAAGCAGACTATCAATATCAAATTCAGTGCGTGATGCCACTGTTTACGTTCTGAAGAAGCAATCAAATTTTAAAGACCGCACTTAAGAGCCGAGGCACACTACGAGAAAGCCTGTGCACAAACCCAATTCACGAAAAAGAAGGTAGTAGAAAAAAAAACCCTGGGTTACAAGCTGCATGGAGGGGTGCCCACAAGGAAAAACTGCTTGCAGGCATTAGTCTGCACACTCAACTGAAGACGTGTGTTGAGAATTGCCACCAGTAGAAGAGATGGGCAGAGGAAAGGCTGGTCATAGAGAGTGAGGGCAGGGAGAGTGCCACACAGGGATAGGCCTCATCTTGATACAGTAGGGGGTGATCAAAAGAGCCACTTTTCAACCAGCACTCCTATGACCACCATGATAAATGCAAAGAGCGTCAACATTAGGGGAGATATGCCAGAAGAATGAGCCATTGACATCTCCTTGGTACGTTGTGACGTGGTCTCGGGAGCTGCATGGGAGGTCACAGTCTCTGACGTGGCGGCAGTTTGGAGCATCCGCTGCCTCAGGCCATCCTCCTAGAACATCAACCGCACTCTCAAGACCCATTTCTACAAACACTAAATGTACAAACAGCAGGGAAACAAGTTCAGTTTGCATCCTATCCTGTATATGAAGAATGGTTTTGCAAAGCTGGCTAGAACAGCATGTACAATACTCAAAGATTGAACAAGACAACTTGGGGCTAAGTAACACACATACTTTCATTTCAACCATCTTTAGTTTGAAGTATATCGATGTTATTTTGACTTGAACATATAGATCAGAATCCAAATTATTTTTAGAGACTAGATTAGTGGTGCAACTGCAACGAATCTAGTCTATCTCAAGCAACTGTGCGTTCCAGTTGTTTTACTAAAAATTTTATGTCTAATTCAATAGGTGAGTACTGTACACCATATAAATACCTTTAGAGCAGCATTTTCCTGGCGTAGATTGGCTACTTCTTCACGCAGTCGCCGACACTCCTCAGTTGCTTTTTTCAGGTCCGCTTCTAAATTGCTAGCCTGGAAATGTGTTACTCGTCAGATATTGCTGCATGTGTTGAAAAGCAAATTCATTGTGTGCTTTACAAACAAAAGCACGCAAAACAAACTTGCCTTCACAGGGTACTTAAAAGACCAGAAAATTACTTGGCTGGTATCTCACCACAGCACTGCCCACACCCACAATGCATCACCATGATTATCATCGTGTGACAGCATTGCTCCAGAGGAGAAGTCCACACAAATTTCGAAATTGTTAGCCTGTTTCATATGCACCAAGAACACAATTTCCTTCGCAGCAGTGGAATGCTATAGCTGTTGATATTCATCTAACCACAACTGTACTTTGTGCTGCCATAAATGTTTATGAAGTAAACAAATACTTTTTCCTTCTGCTTGAAATACACTTAAGAGCCATATTCTTGTCCATGCCTTTTATACTTTATTCTGTAGCTTTCTTCCACGTAATCCTGAAATTGAATCATAAATGCTCTAAAGTTTCCCATCAATATTGCTCTATAGAGTTATTATGACTAATCATAGAATCATTTTAAAACGCTACCTAACATAATAAGCAACTATCACCAAAATGCCTCATGAACATGCACGCTGAAACTTGGGCGACCTTTGAAGAACACTTTTTGATTTGGGGCCCCATGTGCGGCAAAGAATGAGACGACGTGAGTGCTTCAATATGAGTTAGGGTGTGATGCACTAGGCATTTTCTTCTGCCCAAATTTCTGCCTATAATAAAATAATTTGCAACAAACCCACCTGCCACGCACCCATTTTCCTGTCAAGGGTGTGCTCACTCAGGGGATGGGATGTGTGCATTTTTTTCTACAGTACTTAACAAGTCACCGGCATAAGCAGCCAGAACCGCGTTGAGAGCAGCCAGACAACAAAAGCTTGAGTGTCTATTATGATTGCTATCACAAAAGTGCTCATGCTATGTGACATGCTGTAAGTATTATGCACTGGGTCCTCTTATGAAGGCAAGTTCAGCAACAAACAAAATTTGAAAAGGGTAACAAAGCAGACTGTTAGTTGAACTTCGAACCCATCTTTCTAAGCACATCACGGCTTCATAATGTAACACGTATTTTAAAGATTTATTTTAAGAAATTTCCAAAAGAGGGCCTCATGTCGGCACAAGTTAAATATAGCTGGTCATGAAAACATTTTTCAATAACACAGGAAAACGTATGATTGTTGCAATGAACCAAGACTAACAATGGTGGAAGAGCTCTGACCTCACAATAAAATGAAAAAAAAAGCATGCCCATAGGTTATGTTTATTGCATGAAGATTATTTCAGATTTGTGAAGTTTCACTTGAAAAACTAATAGAAGCTAGGCGTGTTGGCAGTTAACTCACAAAAACTGCAATAAGAAAATCTGCAAGACAACTACATTTCAAAATAACTGCAGAGGGGCTAGAATTCACCAGATTTACAGTTAATCTTCTAGCAATTCTTTCGTTTGTCTAGTAGTCCTGTACTTTTTGATATGTGGGGTTTGACGTCCCAAAACCACCATTAGATTATGAGAAACGTCATAGTGGAGGGCTCTGGAAATTTCGACCATCTGGGATTGTTTAACGTACCTCCAAATCTGAGCACAAGGCCCTACAGCATTTTTGCCTCCATCGAAAATGCATCCCGCGACCTGCGGGTCAGTCCTGTACTTTTTTAGCTTGCCTGTAAGCATAACAGGAGGCTTCCGGATTGAGTTGGTGGCTGTTTGAGAAACAGGTTTCGAATGTGCAAAGCCCAAGTTTTGACTAGTTTCACCATTCTAATCCACCTCTGTTGCTAAAGCCAGAGCCTGCGCTAATCAACAAGTTTCAATGCACTTACTAGAACACTGCCATAACCATGTCCTTCCACATCATGACTGTGAATCGATTTCAGCACCTGTTCTCTTACCCTGCTTTTACACTGAACTTCATGCTAACATTACTACTTGTAGAAAACTATGGAAAGTGTGAACATGCTTAGGAAATTCAATTTGCCATTATTTTTACATGCAAAAGCCATCAGTGATGTTTATATAGCCTGCTACAAATGAATAAATACAAGCTCCGCCCACAATAAATAATCCCGGCACACTTGCCTATTGTCAATGTAAAGTTGTGCAAGCTGGTTTCCTTTTAAACCATAGTAGTTTTTTGGTGCTAATGTTGATACCATGCATATGTAAAACTAAAGTTTTGTCGTTTCTACCTAAGATACGATGTTTGACTAAGCGGCGATGTCAGAATATGATGAAATTTTTCCAGGACGCTTAAGCTGTAAAACTAACAATTTGAACATGCATCTGAAAACTCCAACAACCTTAAACAACCAAAAGGCGCTTGATGTCATAGAAATGAGCAAATGTGATTGGATAGATCGATATGTAGAGTTTAACGTCCCAAATCCACCATATGAATATGAGAAATGCCGTAGTGGAGGGCTCCGGAAATTCTGACCACCTGGGGTTCTTTAACGTGCACCCAAATCTTAGCACACAGGCCTACAGCATTTTCGCCTCTATCGAAAATGCAGCCGCCACAACTGCAATTCGATCTCACGACACGCGGGCCAGCAGCCGAGTAGTTTAGCCACTAGACCACCGCAGGAGGGAAGGGGGGGACGAAATGCGATTGGATAGAATGTTTATGCAAATTCTCTCTGGATGGGACTGTGATGAGTGAAGATGGAGCCTGCATTCTGAAGTTGTAACAAACAATAGTGCAGTGCATCTCCCATGCGAGTGTATACGCTTACTACATAAAAAAAATTGTTGGAAATTGAAATGGGTGAAACAGGTGAAACAGTTGTTCGAGCGATTTCCAAGGAGCGGAAAAATTTTACATTTGAAGTTGGACAAATGTGATAAAAATGAGAAGGAAGGAGGGCAGATCCTTATGAAGAAACCTAATGACCAGGCTAATTTTCACATAAGAATTGTCAAAACATTCTAAATAATATACTAATTGCTTCTGCTTTACTTATACACAAAAGAGTAATAACTAGACCACAATTTTGTGTGGAGCATCATGGCACACATAGAGGCTAGAAAATCTTGAAATAAAACACTAAATAACAAAAGCACGAACAATTTGCACATTTCTGGTCAGAAAAAAGCACTTATTTCCAGCTCAGTTACAGTAAATCTCTGTTTAGAAGATAACCTTTCATTAGAGGGATTCAAGTTTAATCTCTTTCCTTAACCCTTTCGGCCAGTTAGCACTCGGTGCACTAAGTGCACAATTCATAAAGGCTTTAAAGGACGAAATTCAAGAATATTCAAGGAATTTTAAGAACTAAAGTATGGCATGCCAATTAGAACTTTTTACTATAACAATGTTCCAAATTTAGACCAAAGTTACTGTTATTATACATATACAGTTGAAACTCAATTTACAGAAGTCATCACCACGCTAACATAAATGTTTCAACTGAGAAGTGCGTGAAATCGAAGAAGCAGTTTTTTAGCCTTTAAACTATGAAACTGCAAGAAAGAGACACCTATAGATATACCACGGCATTGTATTTGCTGCTACACCACACATGTGCGTGTGAACAGTCTGTTCAAGTGTGTCGATCATTGAGCCTCGCATATAATATGGCTTGGCTGACGCAAGGCCAGGTAGTAGGTCGCGTGAAACTATCATGTGGGCCTAGATACAAAGGCAATCAATGTGTATGAATGCACTGACTATGCAAGCAAGAAAGTTGAGAGTAGATGATTAGATGAAATATTAGTATTAGAGTAGACAAAATATTGGTATTCGAAAAAAGCAGAGAAATTTTCACAGCATAGATGCTCTAAACCCATCTAAATCGTGTGTCCTTAGACAAATGCTTATCGCTGCACTGCAGTGGTCTTCCTAGCAGAGTACACAAGATGGCCATTTAGAAGCTAGCACATTTATATCTTGCAATGTGAATACTCGCACCCCCGGAAGCAAGGGAGTTTTTCATAAAAACTGAGTGTTGCAATGCCAAAAGTCTGCCGAAACAGGGTGACTGAATTTTCCAGTCTACCAACCCTGCTGACAGGCATAATTGTGGATATTGTGAGAACATAATGAAATGGGGATGAATATATAAAACTTAAAAGCCCCTGATAAAACACGGGTTTATGGGTGTATTGACATGGTCCCCTGCATTAGTGTACGTGAATACAGTGAAACACCAACAGCAATGGAAAGATTGTACTATAGTGACTGAATATTATAGCATAGGAACTACACAAATACCTTCGGAATAAAGTTGAAAAAAAAGAAGACTACATTACTCGTATAGTGGCTACTTACTAGACCTGAGCACAAAAACTTGATAGCTCAGTGTTTTAGGGCATCCAAGATACAAATGAAGTTGACGCAGCTATAACACAGCTGTCAAGTATTCACTTTTAAACATCAAATATAGAACATTTTAGCAGTGTTCTTATAGACTTTAACATAGTATTTTCCAATATTCGTTAACAAGGAGCGACAAAAGATTTTTTTCTCAACTCATTTTTGTACACACGACCGAAACCTTGCCCTGCATAGTGTTTATAGCTGAAGTAGTTTATCCCAAAAGCATGGAATCCTTTGAAGGTGCTGGTTCTACTGTCGCCATTTTCCAGTAGTTCTGAAAACCACCCCATGTGCTACCACTAAAGTTAGGAATAGAAGGACAACAATTCGGAGGTAAAATTCCTGAACTTGTGCTGGCACGTCACACTGGATTTAGAGGGGGGAAGTGGGCTGTCACGGTTCGAAGAAATGAGGCATTTAGCGGGGGCTTTTTTTTTTCTCTCCTTCAACAACACCTCTATTTCTCCATCTGAAACCCACGCTCACCAGTCCACGTACCCTGCAACGCAACGCTTTTCGCACTGCGAACAACTCAGAGTTGCTTTTGGTTTGCAGTCTGTTGACCAGTCCTGCTCACTGGCCACCTGCTCACCAAGACACTCAGTGCCAGAATGCGTGGCTGGCTGAGAAACTCTCTTGGGGAAGTCACATCCCATTCTAGCCATAAGACATCCATCGGTGTACATGTGTGTAAAACATTCCTCGCTGTCACTGTAGTTTACCCCTGTCTCATTCAATGATAGCCACCGTTTAGTTGTGATATTCTTGAGCCAGACAGTAGTCATCTTACCAACTTTCCTTTTCCTCTAATCCATTTCTGTATAGTTTCTCAAGTTAGCAGATATTTCCTATCACTCTACCATGCCACTATAATTAGACTTCAACCGGTAAACACCTGAGAAAAGGGGATAATAAGGGGATAGAGCAGAGGAAAGACGAAATGAAGGAGGGGGGGGGTCCTGAGCTTGTGCCGATAAGCTAAATTGGTTGGGAAGGGGGCACAAAGTGTTGTCGCAATTTGGTGAAACAAGGCTTTGATCAGAGTTTTTTTCGCACCTGTTCTCGCATTCACAAACGTTATGTGTGACATGTCAGCTTATGACTAACTGTCAAAGCAGGTGTACCTTTTTTCTTTCCTTGGGAAAACGAACTGCACCATACCATTATCCACCGTGAAGGCACAGTGCTGGCTTCTAGTTGAATGAATAAATGTCAATCAGTTGCCCCAGATGGCATTTGCAGGTGAGTTACTGGTAGTTGCATCGAGCAGGCAGACTATAATCTCATTTACACGGATGTGACAGTAGCGCATTTGCTCTGTAAGTGCCTTTCGAAAAGACAATCAGACATCGCTTACAGGACCCCTCGCATTCTCACCACAGCACCCATGATGCGAGTGAGCAAGCTTTGATGCTGGGCGAGTTCGTTCATCTCAAAGGGATATGTGCGCTTACTCGAGTGTCCAGCATGGGAGAAAAAAATTGGCTTGTGCTATTGTAAAATCCTAATAGATAAATATGCATGGTTATAGTTGCTTGAAATAGGGCCACCATTCCCCTCCTCGTAATTTATGGCCTCCAAATTGACTACGACTCGCAACAAAATCCCTGTCCGACGCATAAGTGCGATGTGTCTTTCCGGCAAATTGCCTTTTTTATGAATGTGATGTGCATTCGTGTAAGCGTGTACGAATAACGATGCCACTATACTTGTTATAAACTCATCGTTTCTAAAAACACTTACCTTCTTGTCCAACGACTAAATGCAAGTCTAATTTCAGCTATGTGGACTCGTCAGTCTCACGACTCGCGCTGCAAGTCTACAATGCGCCATCTTCAGATATGGTAAGTTCTAAACATGGTAGACTTACAAAAGCCTTTGAATTGTTAGCCGCTGCATTATTCCCCCAGCATTTGTCCTTCAGGCAAAAGCGGTGGCATATAAAGCACGAGCCGAGCAAAGATAAAGAGGAGATGTTTGGTAGGTGAGCATAACAATATGCAATACACAGAAATGAACAGCTGCTGATTTCAGCTGCCAGTTGTGGGGGTGCTAGCATCCCCTGCAAAGTCGTTCGTGCCTCATGGCGCACGTGTTTTGTGCATAGGCCGCATTTTGGGTTCACAACTATAGAGCAGTAGGTCGCGTTGTGCTCGCAAGCATTCATCACTACCATCACCACCATCTTGGTTAGAACAGTAGCGCCGGCAGTGACACCTGGCGGCAAGCCTGGGTAGTGGCACATGAGAGAGAAGCGGTTTTCTTTGGCGTGTGGCGGTTGGAATGAGTGGTTGGTTCTTGCGGCAGTCCGCGGTAGACAGCACTGCCGGTCGTCTGCCATGGACCCTCGTGGTGAGTCAAGCACTGACACCGTCGCTTTGTGTTTGTCGTGTTGTGTAATATTGCGTAAGATTGTTTAGCGTGTTGATCACAGTATGTATATTAACTCGCCTGGCGATATCATCATTCTAAAAGAGGTTAAATAAATGTGTGTTTGGTTCGTTTCAACTGCGTCTACTGTGTCCGTTCACTCCAAGAGCGTGGCGCTCTCCACAGCGAGACCCCGCACAGTGCAGCAACACAAGCCTTAGAGGCATGTGCCGAGATTCCCGGGCGGAGGCTATGAATTAAATGTTACAGTGTTTTGACGGCAAAAGTGTCTTGTGTGAGACGATGTGATACTTCGGCTCTCCTGCCCACCACCGCAGTATTCACGAACGCAAATTCTTGCTAAAGCAAGAACTGCTGTATCACCAATGTTGGCTAGGCAAAACTGCATATATATACAGCAGCGAAAGAACTGGCACACCAAGCCTATCACGCATACCAAACTTTGCCGGAGGTGGTCTATTGAATAATGAAAAAACTTACTATTTAGGGCGAAACATATAAATCGAGTGCCAGAAGAGATGTAGATCATTTGGATAATCCCGATAAAGAGTGTGCCTGCACATGTCACAGGGTGACACCCCAAACCCAGTCGATTCTTACCATGGAGGTTTTCGATATGAACGTTCATTGTGATTCGAGTGAATAGTTGCACAAATCACAAATTTAGGTGTGAAGCTTGCGAGGTGTGTGCGCACGCACGCACGCACACACGCACACACACACACACACACACACAACACACTGGGTTGACAGACACCACGTTCTACGCCCCGAAGTTCAATCACTGAAAGCAAGAGCAATGAATCTGAGAAACCCATGACAAATTGCAAAAAACACGCTCGCATTTCTTAGGCCATGACCTGGAACACCTGTCTAAAGGTGTACACGTTAGAAGCGAGGGTGGATGCAGGGTAACCAAGCAACAGTTTTGTTGAATTGTGTTTTACAGTGGCAATGAAGATAACCAACAAGTAGCCTGCCTGCACAGCGATCCATGGATGTAGTATAAATGTTCACTGCATAAAAAATATGAATTGGCTTCACCACTGCTTTGGCATTTCTGGCAAAGGGTATTGTATACATTCGTGCACGTTTCTTGTCTACAATAACATATGCTTGCCTGTTTAATTCACCTCCCTTTCCTAAATAAGAAAGCATAGTGGAAACAGAGTGCATAAATTCCTTTCATTCCTGTCGTCCTGAAGGAACCGACTTGTTGAGGGTACCCCCCCCCCCCTAGCACACACACACACACACACGCAAAAAAAAACATCCTAGCACTGCCATGCTATCCTTGCTGCAAAGTATTTTTTAAAATAAAACATCAAAGCAAGAAACAATTGCAATAATATTGTTTAAAAACATCAATACCATGAGCACATCACAAACGCAGGATTGACTTGCTGTGCTCATGGTTGAAAGTAAAAAACCTGGAGACACTGTGCCGACCAAAGTAAAACTAAAAAAACACACAGAAAAAAGACGTTTTGGCTCCGAAAAGTTTATTTTCGGCTCATCCAAAAGTTTATTTTCTTTTTTTTTACAATAAGAAGGAGAGCTGTCAAAGTTATTTTTAATTCTCGCAATGTGAAATGTCTTGATGACTTCGCTTCTGGTGCTGAGCTTAAGTTTCAGTAGAGACTGTCTTTTCCAGGTAAAGCGAACAGTTTTGATTTACGTAACTATTGCAATGCAATAGTTGCCTGCAGTTGTTTTGCATCAGTTCCTATACTGCACATGCTCAATGACAACATTAAATATAAAATCGGAATGCAGCTAATGAACTACATCTGATGGTAAATTTAACACGAGACTGCTCGTTTTGTTTAATTATTGCTTTCGTGGTCCCGCACAAATATTTTTTGGGCAGTCCATGAAATTTTTTTTCTGCTACAGGAACTGATTGATACTGAAGTGCAGGGTATCAAATATTAGAGGAACAATTGGTCTTTTTAACAGTATTAATTTCAAATAAATTTCTTTCAAATATGAGAACGAATGTTTAATCAAGAAAGATACATCAAAAAGGAAAAAAAAATCATGAAAACAATGCTGCTCTGCACAGGGCCAACAAAAAAATAAAAAACTATACGATTTCAACAAAAAGCACTTAGAGAATAACAGTGCAAGTATAAGCACTGATGCCTATCATGACGCTGTGAGAGGCAGTTTCTTGACGTGGTGAAATGAAGTTTGGCTCAAGGCGCATTGGCTTTTCAGAAATCTGCATCTGCACATACTTATTCGTGTTGTTGCATGTCTTTCTGATGACTTCTGCAGTAAAAAACAACACGAAGAGGCAAAACTGCACTCTACAGTGCACTAGGTTGTAGTGTACACGTATCTCGAAGGAGCACGGCCACTAAGTGGGTCCGGTCTTAGCGAGCTGCTGGCACGCGTTAACCTTCGCCTCTGCACACGCGCGTTTGAACAGCCAAGGCGTCAAACGCAGCATGGCAAGAACACGGTACTGCTTTTAGAAGGTCCCAACACTTTATTGCCCGTGGCAACCAAAAACCCAATACAGAGACCGTTGCAACAAAATCGGCAGGAATGATCCATCTCCATGGATCTGGGGCGGAAAACATGGACACATGAAAAGGGCGGTTGTAATTAATAACTGTGTGTACGCATCTGGCTAATTTTAATTTCCATAGCTTTTCGAAGGGCAAAATATGTAATCTGAAAAACAAAGGTTTGCTGGGGTCGTTATACTTGGAATGAGTAATGATTCTTACAGCCTATTTTCGAAGTCGTCTAACCGGGTCCAGGTAAGTTATGTACGTGCCGCCCCAAGACTCAATGCAATATGAGATATGACAATGAATGAAAGCACAATAAAGCATTCGTAGAGTAGTGGTATTGAAATATTGAGGAGTCTGAGTAAGTGCATGACACTCTGAGGCTAATTTGGAACACACATTTTGAATCTGCATTTGCCACTGTAAGTTGTTATCTCTACTGAAAATCAGATATTTAATATATATTCTAGGGAGAGTGGTAGTTCTCAGTACCGTGGAGTTAAGAGTACCATGGATAATTACTAGCATGCAAAGTAGTTATAAAAATAACTGTCCATGCATTCCAACATTTATTAAAAGGTCGTTAACATGTTCATCTGGAGAATAGCAGTTGGCATCACTTTGGCAGGAGGGAGAAGGTGGGTCAAAAGCTTTTACTAGGATACGTTCCACTCGTGCAGTCCCCAATATCAGAGTACCGTAATTACTCGCATAATTGGAACACTCGCATAATAGGCGCACTCCCCTAGTTTGGTCGCGGAAAATTTGACTGATTCTGCGCATAATAGGTGATCTCCCAACTTGGCCATGATCAGAAATGATTCTACCCCTCAGCGGTACAGTTGGAACGAGGTCCCCGTACTCTGAAGAAAAAAAGAAAGCGAATCAAAGAGCAAATAAAAAAATTAGTGCAACGACCTAACGGAACATGTTTGTTAAAATAAATCGTGAAAAAATAAATAAATAAAGAGTCCATGAGCGAAAAAAAAACGGCTGTTCTATCAATTAGTGATACCCCCCCCCAACCCAAGTCTTTTTTCCCGACGTATGTGCAGATTTAAAGCGCAAGAACCCAGTCGAAAAAAATTTCAAAAATTTTACCCCACGATTGGCGTACCCCTAACTTCAATATTTGGAGTCTAAATCACCTCCCACCCCTAATTTCGAACCGCATTTTCTTAAAAGATAAGTGCGCCTAGAATGCAAGTCCAGCTATAATGAGAGGGGCGGCTGCGCTTGAGAGAATTTGCAAATGCTGCTTTTCTGTGGTTTTGAGCAAAGGCAGCAGTTTCTCACAACCAGCTTTCTAAACTTCGCAGTGCTAACTTTACTTTTATGCAAAGTTTTATTAACAGACGGGGAAAGGAGTGCGAGCGTGTGGAGAGTCTTGAAATCAGCACTCTGGTGAAAAAAGCAGCCGCTCAAAACGTGTAGCTAGCAGCGATTTCAGCCTAAAAGACAAAAGTTCTGTGTTTCAACTGCCATAATGAAATAAGCATTCCCTTTTTTGTACATTCTAAAGTAGAATCATTAAAATTTTTGCATAACATACGCAACAATTTGTATCGCATTTTCAACAGCTTTTTTCGGTTGTTGCCAAGCTTTCCTCTACGTGCAACTTCCGCGAACTAAAGCTTGCAATTTTTTTTGCACAGTTTCTTTCCCCACCATATAGAATCATAGAATCGCTTACTTGGCGACATTCGATCACTCCCCCTGAACGATTATAAGACGTGGTGAAAATCATTATGTATAAGAAAATCTTATTTTTTTATTTTAGTGAATAGTTTCTGTTACTTTCCATATCTTTTGTCTGTTACAATCTTTCCTGCAATGTGTAATCACACTGCTGTAATAGCCCTTTCACAGGCCTGAAGTAAGTAAAGAAAAAAATGGATATTAAGCACGACAAACCGAGAGACTACAGATCTATTTTCATCCCCTAGGCCTTTAACCCTACATGGACATTTTTTTCACCTGTTTCGCACTGAGTGAAATGTGGCTGCCTGTGGCCTGGTGACTGCCGTTAGAGTCGATGCTTTCATACTGTTAGTGCCCGCGCACTCTTTAATACTTGCAAAAAATTAAGTGCTACACTTTCTCAACAGCTGCAGCCATTGTGAAAAGGGGCTAACATGAAGGGCTGTTGCATACACATTCAGCAGTGAGAAAGCACAATCCATTGGCCACACAGAGAGCAGGTACACTCAAACCTCATTATAACAAAGTCGCACCTGCCACGTAAATACTTCATTATATCCTAAAATTCGTTATAGACATTTGAATCACTGTAGCTATGACAGAGCTATTCTTAATGTACTTATTTATAACCAATACTTGGTTATATCAAGTCTAGTCACCTAGCTAAAGCTCGATTTTCTGTTAAACTGCGAGAAGTATTTTAACAGGAGATCAATTGTCTGTGCAAACCCTACTTTTGTACACAGACTTCCCCTAGCAAGCAAAGAAATGAAACTTGGGTGCTTTGCCGGCTGCAAGCTTTTCCACTGGCGTGATACCGATTCTGCACAACATTTAGGCCATTGAGATCAAAATTCCAGGCAGCAACAGTGCATTAATGTGTTTCGTGCACATACGAGTGCACACTGACTACAAATTATCATATGTGTCCAGCATCTATAGGGCCTATTTCCATTTGTCGCACTGCTCCTTGTTGCACGGTGAACACCTCTTTTGGTGTTTTTCTTGTAAACTAAACTACCCGTGGGCACACAAAACTTGTTCGACGCAATCGTCCTACATCCGCAATTCAACAGTCAAAAATTACACGAAAGATGCACAGAAAGTACCACACCCTCAGCTTGTGTCGCACCGCGGAAGCATTTCGGCACGCAAACGATTCCCTCTGTGGCACAGCAGCACTGCAGCCCCTTTTGGCAGCGTGTGAAGCTGCCCCATAGCGCGACTGCAAAGTTTATAGGAGTATTGAATGATTGGGAAGTTTCCACCAGCATAGTTCGATTCTTGAGGCCGTTTCGTCTTAGGAATGAAATTTCAACAGTCTGCGCCGAATAGTATTTTTCCGTTAGCGTACCTTGAAGTGAGCATATTTGTTCCCTAATGATTCCCTTTCTCGAATACTGAAAGAGTGTAGGTGGGGTCATATGGGAAAAACTTGACTAAGTGACAAATTACCGCTTATAACTCTCACCGTTACTTAAATCCAGCTACTACCAGAAAGAATTTGCTGTAATATAACAGAATGCAAATTTCTATTCCCTATGAAATTAGAAAAATTTGTACCAGCCTATAAAAGTCCAAGGTTTCAACATGGTGCTGAAGGCACTCACTTTTTATAAGGTAGTGTTCGCGCAGGGCTATGCAGCCAACAACTACTGGGAGCCTATTATAAAGCTGTATTCAAATTGAAGCACTTTGTAGCAAGCTAAAGCTGCAGTTCCCCCATAACATCGCATTCTCAAACACAGATAATAGAGACCGATATACATTAAAAGAATATGTATGCACATATACACCTCATAAAGTGCATGGGGGTACACCAGCTGTTGTAGCTCAGTTGGCAGTGCATCGGATGCGTTATGCGAAGGTTGAAGGTTCAGTCACTGCCCATGGCAATTTAGATTTTTGTACACTTTTCTTCCCATTTGCATTACCTAATAACATCCCCTATACTTTCCTTGGCACGACTGTCTGTTAGATCACAATAATATTAAAAGAATATGCCATGAAACAAATTTCTCTGTGATGATATTGTTACGTGATTTCGTCTGACTGAAAGAGGGCATAGTGGGGCATACCCAAGAAACGGGTGTCTCAGACTGATAGTAAAGAAGTGGACGTTGTTGGTGAGCTGCGTTGTGGCTGCGGACTGACAGCTGTTATTTTCCACGTAACATTTTGGTGGAAGTGCTGGGTGCTCTTCTGACAACGGAGCTACGCAGTGGACGCCGCCTTAAGTCTGCTACCATGGCTCCGGGTGAGGATACGGCTTCGCCACCTACACCAGCAACGACAGCAACCAGGTACGTCGCCCTAACGCAACCCCGTGATCCCGGTACCTTTACTGGAGAGGACAACGCGAATGTGGACAAGTGGCTTAGCATGTACGAGCGCGTCAGCAAGCAATATGGCTGGGACCCAACCGTTATGCTTGCGAATGTCATTTTCTATCTTGACAAGACCACTCGCATCTGGTTTGAGACCCACGAGCACGAAATCACAAGCTGGGAAATGTTTAAGCAACAGCTCCGCGACCTCTTTGGCAACCCGTTTGGTCAACAGCTTGATGCCCGAAAGCAATTGGCCGTACGTACACAGACGTCCACTGAGCCCTACTTGACCTATATTCAAGACGTCTTAGCGTTGTGTCAAAGGGCCAATCCCAACATGACTGAGGCCGACAAGATTTCGCACGTTTTAAAAGGAATCGCCGACGATGCGTTCAGCCTGCTTGTATTTACCAACGTAACGACCATCGACGCCGCGATCAAAGAGTTCCGCCGTCTCGAGCAGGCGAAGAGTCGACGCATTTTGCAGCAGTTTCAGCGCCTACCCAACACCGCGGCAACGTCGTCTTGCGAAGCCACTCCTTGTCATCCGTCTACAACCGAAGACATGACGCGCATCGTCCGACGTGAACTCGAGGCCGCTTACCCGGCTGCCAACAAACCGACGTTGCCCGGCGCCTCAACGCCAGCTGTCGCCTTGATCCAGGCTGTTGTCCGCCAGGAATTCGCTAACCTTGGTATCCTGACCACTGCACCCACCATGGATAATACTGGTCCCTCGATAGCTTTTGTGGACATGAGACGTCGCCGTCCGTACTCTATTCGAACCAGGAACCCGTCTGAATGGCGAACAGCTGATGATAAGCCAATCTGCTTCCGCTGTGGTCGCGCAGGACACATCGCTCGTTACTGCCGCAGCCAATGGCCATCTATGTCTTCTGGCTCGTACCCCGCTTACAGTAACTCATTCCGTCCACCAAACCACCGTTATCCGACCCGCACTAAGTCTACAGCATTTACTGCCCCTAAGGACTACGGCCACCCTGCCCGTCGTCGCCACCGCCTCAAAGCCGCCCTTCTCATTCAAATACGCGTCGCCGCTCTCCCTCACCATCGTTTAACCGCCGCATGTCCCCGGAAAACTAGGCTGCGCAGCTTCTGGAGGTGAAGCTGCCCTCTCGACCTTACCCAAAAATCCTCTGTTGCCCTTACGTTTGAACCAAAACACCCTAGAAGTATATGTTGATGGCACACTTGTTGAAGCTTTGATAGATACGGGCGCTCACGTCTGTATTATGAGTTCTCGTTTTCGTCGTCGCATGAAGAAGGTTCTCACGCCCCGCTTGACCAGTGTCGTCCAAGTTGCAGATGGTGCAACAGTCCCTGTCGTCGGTATGTGCACAGCTCAACTTACCGTAGCCGGTCATCAAGTGGTCGTACTTTTTTACCGTGCTTGCAACATGTCCCCACGACCTCATACTAGGCCTCGATTTTCTTGCCGCCAATTCTGCTCTAATTGATTGCTCCGCTGGTGTGCTCCGCCTTGAACTGCCACAAATCAGTGCCACCCCGTAGCAACCTACATGCCGATTACAATGCAGCGACTTTGTTCGACTGCCCTCCAAAACTGTGACCTACGTCAATTTTCTGTGCTCACCAGCTGTGCCCGATGGTGACTATTACGCTACGCCTCTCACCGACGTGCTCCTTGCGCACAAGCGCACAATGTTACAGTGCCCTATACGGTGCTCAGCATCACAGATAACAAAACTTGTCTACCTCTTGTCAATTTCGGCTACATGAATCAGGTGCTTCCACAAGGCATTTCTGTGGCCCACCTGTGTCCGTTGCTCGATTCACAAATTGAAGTGCTTGCCTTAGACACACTTGTTTCACCGCAGCGCACATCACTCGCAACACATTCGGGCAGCCGTCAAATTGTAAACATGATCGCCACTGATCTTCCGCCTCCACAAGTTGAAGCCCTACAACATCTTCTCGAGGCATACCAGGATATTTTCGATTTTGGCGACCGACCTCTTGGGCAGACGTCCTTTGTCCAGCATCGCATACACACAGGTGATGCCAACCCTGTTCACCGCCGTCCCTACAGAGTGTCTGCTTTTGAGCGGACCATAATTCAGAAGGAGGTGAACAAGATGCTAGCGAAGGACATTATTGAACCATCCTCCAGTCCCTGGGCATCCCCGGTTGTATTAGTTAAAAAGAAGGATGGATCGTGGCGATTTTGTGTGGACAATCGCCACCTTAACAACATCACAAGAAAGACGCATACCCTCTGCCCCGCATTGACGACGCCCTTGATTGCCTCCATGGTGCCGCCTACTTTTCTTCCATCGATCTTCGTTCTGGTTATTGGCAGATTGCCGTGGACCCCATGGACCGAGAGAAGACGGCTTTTGTAACACCCGATGGCCTCTACCAACTCAAAGTCATGCCTTTCGGCCTATGTAATGCCCCCGCCACCTTTGAACGAATGATGGACTCCCTGCTCCATGGATTCAAGTGGTCTACGTGTCTTTGTTACCTGGATGACGTGATTGTGTTTGCTCCCACTTTTGAAGCACACCTTGACAGATTGTCGAAAATTCTTGATGTATTCCGTCTCGCCGGCCTTCAGCTGAATTCATCCAAGTGCCGGTTTGGTCTCCGTCGCATTACAATACTTGGACATATTGTTGACGCTTACGGCGTACAGCCTGACCCAGAAAAAGTTAGAGCTGTGAAGGACTTTCCTGTGCCAAAAACCACCAAAGATGTCCGCAGCTTTGTGGGGCTCTGCTCCTATTTTCGGCGGTTCATCAAGAACTTCGCGGAAATTGCTCGGCCCCTAACAGATTTACTCAAACCAGATGAGACGTTTACCTGGGGTCCCTCGCAAGCAGCAGCATTTTCCGACTTGACCACTTTGCTCAGTTCTTCTCCTGTGCTGGCTCACTTCGACCCTACGGCACCGACAGAAGTGCGCACCGATGCCAGCGGTTACGGAATAGGCGCTGTGTTGGCTCAGCGACAACATGGGCAGCATCGCGTGATAGCTTATGCCAGCAGGCTGCTGTCCACCTCGGAGCGTAATTATTCCATCACAGAGCGCGAATGCCTAGCGCTGGTGTGGGCAGTCGCGAAATTTCGCCCTTACTTATACGGCCGACCATTTATAGTTCTCACCGACCACCACGCTCTCTGCTGGCTCGCCACCCTCATAGATCCCACAGGTCGTCTCGCCCGCTGGGCACTCCGCCTTCAGGAGTATTCTTACACCGTAGTGTATAAATCAGGAAAACTGCACAAAGATGTGGATTGTCTGTCACGCTACCCTGTGGCCGACTGCGATCCTACGAGCACTGATTCTGTGGGCTGCGTCCTTTCCATCTCCCAGCTGCTTCATCTCGGGGACGAGCAGCGCCGCGATCCGGATATCAGCCGCTTAATACAACAGCTCGAATCTTCACCGCAAGACGCTTCTGTTCGCATGTTTACCTTAAAGGACCACACCTTATATCGGCGTAATTTATCGCCCAATGGTCACGACCTACTTCTGGTCATACCAAAGCACCTGCGTTCCACAGTCCTACGTGAGCTTCATGACGCGCCAACCGCGGGTCACCTTGGTGTCTCTCGCACATATGACCGTGTCCGCCGCCGCTTCTACTGGCCTGGCCTTTCACGCTCTGTACGTCGTTATGTCAACGCTTGTGAAATTTGCCAGCGTCGCAAAAAGCCGAAGGGACGCCCTTCCGGATATCTTCAGCCCATCGACATCCCATCGGAGCCATTTTTCCGTGTTGGTTTGGACCTCCTCGGTCCCTTCCCAACATCCGCCTCCGGAAACAAGTGGGTCGCGGTGGCTACGAATTACACAACCTGTTATGCAGTTACGCGAGCCATGCCAACAAGCTGCGCTACAGACGTCGCTGATTTTCTACTACGCGATCTCATTTTAGTGCATGGAGCCCCTCGTCAACTGCTGACAGACCGAAGCCGTACGTTCCTTTCGAAAGTGGTTGACGATATCCTGCGTTCCTGCTCTACCCAACATAAGCTCACGACATCGTACCACCCCCAGACAAACGGGCTTACAGAACGTTTAAACCGCACCCTGACAGACATGCTATCGAAATACGTCTCGGCCGACCATCGTGATTGGGACCTTGCACTACCCTATGTGACGTTCGCATACAATTCCTCCCGGCATGACACTGCTGGGTACTCGCCATTTTACCTTCTGTTTGGACGCGAACCAACATTGCCGTTGGATACCTTCCTGCCAGCCGCTGCGCAGTCTACTTCTGAATATGCACACGATGCTATTACCCGAGCTGCCCACGCTCGTCAGCTTGCCCGCAGCAGATTAATGGCGTCCCAAGACTCACAGAAGCATCGTTACGACGAGCGGCATCGCGACGAACACTTTCCAACAGGTTCCCTCGTTCTTCTTTGGTCCCCTACGCGACATGCAGGCCTTTCAGAAAAACTTCTCTCTCGTTTCACGGGCCCATACCGTGTGCTTAGACGAGTGACCGACAATACATATGAAATTGTCAATGATAATCCATCAACCTCTTCCGCTCTGCTGTCAAGGGACATCGTCCACGTATCAAGGCTCAAGCGTTACCAGACTGCTCCTGCTGTGGCCCCGTAAACTCGCCGGGTCGGCGCTTTTGCCGCCGGGGGTCGTGTTACGTGATTTCGTCTGACTGAAAGAGGGCATAGTGGGGCATACCCAAGAAAAGGTGTCTCAGACTGATAGTAAAGAAGTGGACGTTGTTGGTGAGCTGCGTTGTGGCTGCGGACTGACAGCTGTTACTACAGCAACAATATTGCTATACTCCGCAACAACTTAATGAAGCGAAGGTCGTAGAGGTGGAACTCGCATTTGCGATGCCACGCTACTAATACGGCGGCCGGCAGCCAATTTCCTTTCTGTTTGCTCATCTTGTTAACGCAAACTAAATAGCGCATTTGCGAGCACATAGTGACCCACTATTTCGTGGATGCCATGCTCACTCTGGAAACTATGAGAAGGCTGCAAATATGGCGTAATTCAAGAATTGAAAACAAAGACATTCTTGCAAAGCAAGCAAAAATTTCACCTACAACTTTCCCCAACTGTGTGTCTGGAAATAAATAAAGCAGCGTTCATTTAACCGGAGAAAATTATAGTAAACGAGTACAATTTACGGCATGGTAGCAGGTCGAGGTTTTGTTTCTTTAGCTTCCACAGTGCCGTTAAGAAAAGTTGTCGCCTAATATGGTGCCACACACCAATTACACCTACTGCCCGCAGTTTGCACTGGTTATTGCAATGCTATGATGTGTTATACTGTCAGTCTTGCCTTTGGTGCTGCGATCCTGTTTGGCTGTCGCAGCGGTTGTCTCTGTAGCGATCGGTTTGCCGGCTTTTGCACCACATTGCCGAGCTTCTGAATAGCAGCGGCTGGCTTTTCGCTTGCTCGGAGGGGCTTCTTTGTAGCAGCCGAATTCTCTAGCCGAGTCTGTAAAAAAAAAAGGGGGCACAAAAACTATGTCAGAAGTTGCATCAAAGGGGCACTAAAGTCAATTAACAATTTACGTCAGAGTGAAATCTCAATGTATGACAACATCTAAAACGACAATATTAACAGTGCACTACTTAATAGTGAGAAATTCAGGTAAATGAAGAAGAAAATAAGCGCCGGAATAGGACATTTTCAAAATAATCCTGATGACATCAGACAGACCGCCTACCATAAATCATCAGTAATCGATCTATCTGCACTAAATAAAGAACCTTCCATGCATCAAGAGGCGCAATAAAATGCTGCTTGTTCGTTTCTGTTTGATTTGAAAGAACCACCGGATGTTACCATGGGGAACGGCCCAAGTGATTCAAAAATTCAATTTTAGTGTGGTTACATAGACAGGTTGTGCCATCTAGCGGGGCGCAGTTGAAAAAAAAATGTATGCAGTCTCGAAGCCATTTGCGGGAAATTGATCAATGGCCGTTGTTGCTGCTGTGGCTCCCGCAGCTTTCGGTCACTCATAGTAGCGCAGTAAAGCCGGGCAACGTTGTGCACGGTAACAGTGACTCGAGTCTTTCCGATCGATCGGCTTCTTGAGGCGGGTAAGTTGAAGTGCGCTAACCCAATGCAGACCATTAAAACACGATGTTATTTCAAAATAGACCCTTCCTAGGCACAGAAGTAGCACTACAAGGATTTAGGACCGCCATTACAACAATCAACGTCGACTTAACAGTTGCCTTTAGTGTCCCTTGAAAGACGAATGGATCGTTTGGCTTTAATTGAAGCCGCGGACCATGCGAGACAGAAGATCACAACATTGGTCCTGGTCGACTCCAATAATAGCATTTCACCCAATGGTGAGGGCACCATTGAACGTGAAACAACGTTTGCCAATCATGGAGCAAGGCAGGGCCTGTCAAACAAACGCAACATACATGAAAGGATTGTCCCACACACTCGTGTGTGAACACTGAACGAAACGTGCCTTGCCAACCATACTGCCACGTTCCGTTTCTCAAGTTTTGTTATCACCCCCAAAACACTACACAATTCTCAGCGCAAGCCGCGCTTGCAGTTTTCGAGAAGCTTCCGAACTCTAGTAGACCATTTCGATAAGATGACGCCCACTCGGCGAACTGTACAGATTATTCTGGAACCTACGCCACCGCCAGCGATAACGCTAGAACATTCGATGGCAAGAGTGTAAATGCCGACGCACTTCGCCTCTTGTTAGTAGTTCATCGACGGCCGACGCTCCGTTCACTGGTATCTGTGCAAGACTGCTCCTGTATTCGGACTTTCCATTCACCGGGCACAGGTTCGCCCTAATAAACAATTAAATCCCAACACAAAGTATCCTGTCTTCGGCCACGTCACGACCCCGTGACAATACAGTATTGAACATGCCTCACAGGCATCCTGGAGAGCATTGCATAAGATAGCATCAGCAATTACAAAACAAAAAATACAAGCAAAAACCTAACAATGTTGTAGAATAACACGCAACAGAAATCAGTTTATCACGGAAAGATTCACCAAGAGAGACTAATAAATGCAATCAAGAAGATTGCTTCTATATACAATAGCTCTAGACAGCAGCGACTAGTTAAATGCCTGCTTGGGGCTCTGGATGAATGCCCACAAAAATGATTGCGTTGCAATTACATCAAGATGTGTGCTCGGGAGGATGAAGCTGAAAAACGTAAATTATCACTGTAAATGTACCTAAGCAACAGACAAAACATCAATTATGCAATGATCTTGAAAAGACCAACCCAAGGTGTTTTATTCAGGTAATACTCGAACAATAGTCATAGTTGCAAGAGGCTACTCTATTCTGAATGGCCTCCAACATATGGACTAGATAATCTTGCTTATGTTGACTACGTGGATGAAGGAATTCGTGATGAATTAAAGTAGTCACAAAATGTCCAAGCAGTCGGGCTGCTATGAAACCTTGGTGTGGAGTGGGGGCCAGGCGGGCCGATGTGGTCGAGTCATATTGCACTCCGAATGCCAGGGCAAAAAATTTCGCAGACGGGAGACCCTGTGCGACCCTTGGCTACGCCATTGCTTCCGACACTCGTGAACAGGGAACTGCCAGAAAACGAAATTCTAGATTTTCCAGAGGCATTCGACTTACGCCACGATGCCTAGCGCGACGTATGAAACCGGGCAAGTGATGCATCCCCTATTGCAAAAAAGAAAAGCCATCCCGCGAATGTTCGACTCGAGCACAAGAGACCTTAAAGTACAGAGAAACGCGAACGAAAAAATTGGCTCCTAAAATCACGAACTAATTTAGGACAGAGCACGTGCGTGCTATCGGTGACCTCGCAGCTTTACAATGATCTAGCGTCCACTGCACACAATAAAAAATTAACACAGCCTTTTCAACACCCTGCGTAGTCTACACGTCACCATAAGTGACCACACGGAAACTTTCGAAAATTGTCGCCATAGATAGACCGAAACACCAAAACATGTGCAGTGACAGCCGCGGCGGGCACCTTGAACAAGATTCGAAACAAGTGGCTGGCAGGACAAAATTGACATCATTGAGCTACAAAAGAGCGCACCGCTGTTTAAGCACGTTCGCCCAATGAAATTCATGTTAGGCCACAAAAAAACACCAAGGAATGCCAATTCCGCAGCGGCGAAGACTATTACAAGAAGCTCCCGGGCGCGCTACAGCAACGACCCACTGCAACAGCTCTCATCAAAAAAGGGGCTAGCATTGTCACAACATTCGCCTAGGCTTCGTTGGCCACTCACCCATCTTGAGGACCGTCCGAAAGTGGCCATGTCTTAAGAAGCACAGACGTTTCTTCGAGATTTCGCTTCCACGCTGCAACGGTCGTCCCTTTGAATGTGCCGCTGATGCACCAGCCAGCCGTCCCACACGCTCCCGCAGCACGTATGAGCCTTTATGAACGGTTCCGATGCGTCATCATTGACCACGTTACCCGACCCTAGGCACCTGATGCTGATGCTGATGACCTCTGATGGATGGCGCTTACCCACAAAGGGGGATGGGCCAAGAACCGGGTGGCAGGATACTTAAATGAAACTAAACTGAAAATGAAGCCAATCTGAAAAAGTAGCTTAAAATAATACTACCAAAAAACAAATAATGTGTGCTGAGCAAGCAGTCAAACCATCTTTTGTTTTTGAAAGACATAACTAAGAATTATAAATTTAAAAATCTGGAAAAGTAGTGGTTCACTAGCATGGTAATCTTTTAGTTGCGTTGATGTAATCAAACACAGCGGAGCATACATCCCTGTGGCAGTAACCAAATGAAGTTCCGCCAAGTGATAAAATTACTGGTAAATTTACTTGTATTCCTAGCTTTTGTAATGGGGCTACTAAAAATCTTTTTCTCTGATAAGAATAACGATGACAGAATAAAAAGAAATGTTCAATTGTTTCAATTTCTTTGCACCAAATGCATAGCGGTGACGCCTTGAGCTGAGCTTTATTAAGGTAATAATTTAGTTGTGGAACTGCACAGCGCAATCTGGTATAAGTGACCTCTAACTGGCTAGATACACACCACTCTTTATTCCAGCAATAGCTCAAATGCTCGAAATTTTGGAATTTATCCAAATTACCTTTTCCCCATTGCAGGCAAGCATTTCGGAACCTTAGCGCGGTTACGTAAGCCGTATCTGGCAAAACAGGGATGGTGGGCCCACCCAGGGATACTGCTGCTAAAGAGTCCACCATTTCGTTCAAATATAATCCGCGGTGGCCTGGTACTCATAGCAAATGCAGTTTTTTTTTAGTTTTTCGGTACTAAATGCCGAAACGTATTCATCAGCTCTGAATTTACTGCCGCAGATGTGCATTACAAACTGATAAAGAATCTGTAATGATAACTGCTAATGATTCGCTTTAGGGTAATTTGCGTAGGGCGAGAACAATGGCCAATAATTCTGCCATGAATACCGGGGTATAATCTGGGAGTCGAATTGAAAAGGAACAGTCCAAAGAAGGAGAACGCCAGCCTATTCTTTTGACAGAGATGCATCAGTTGCAATGATATTTGCTTATTTCTAGGTGAGCTAGATAATCTGCTAACTGGTCATTTGAATACCTATGTGCCAATTGTTTCGCGTTATGAGGAAATATATCATCAAATTGTATGCTAAGCATTGACTTTAGGTTGGGTATTAGACCAATATGTTTAATTTTTACATTCAATTGCTGTAGTAGCGCTTGTGCAAATACAATTTGCGGGGTTTGTAGTCGCGACCAATGGGTTTCAAAAAATAAAGCCGGTTATTGAATGAAGCGTAAAATGAGAGTCTTTGGTGTGAACTGTATATCTTTAAGAATGCTTGCACAGTAAGAATTTTAAACCTATTTAGCAGAGAAGGTAGGCGAGCTTCCATATACAACACGTTATTTGCAACAAATTTTGGTAGATGCAGACACAAACGCAACGCTTCTCTTTCCAGCAGTATTAGGGGTCTCATTTTATAACCTGCGCTGCCAGAAAATAATACACATCCGAATTCCATGATGGGCGGCACATAAAGTTTATATATCATTATTAGCACATCTCTTCTTAAACCCGCTTTACGGTTTGCGAGCTTCCGTAGCCACCCCATGGCCCGTGTTGCCTTGGAGTGCACATCATCAATGTGACTTCTCCAATTTAATGTGTCATTATATAAGATGCCCAAATATTCAAGGGAATTTGCCCGCGGAATGAGCTCATTGCTGTACATTAACGAGATGTTCATAGGCTGCAGAAAAGAGAACGCAAGAAGCCCACTTTTCTTTACGTTCAGGGTCATACGAATGTTTTTAAGCCATCTTTCTATGATATTAAGATAATTTTGTAGACTCTGGTATAGGGAGGGATTGAAGGTCGGTATTACTTGCAAAGAAAGCAATATCGTCCGCGTACACATATAACTGAATATCCTTAGTTGATGGAATGGAGCTTAAGAAAATGTTAAATAAAACTGGCGACAGGCGCTGCGAAACTTCTTCAGCTCGCTCCGTGCCGTCTTCGTCTCCTTCTTCACCTCTTCTCATAGCTCATATCCTATGCAGGAGATCGGCCAAGTGTTGGGTTAATTTTTTTCAGTGTTTCTTCGCAATACTTTTCGTATATATACCCTAGGAATAATATTTATTACAACAAACTTAATTAGGGAATATTAGTATTGAAATGTTTGGACAGAAACTGCACCCGAGCGTATCTTCTTTCTCCTCTTCACTGAATACCAATATATGCGGCCAAGAACTCTGAAGAAGGAAATTTCAAGGGCTCATTTCTTTTGTTTGACACAACCATCATGAAAACCAGCAGATAATGAAGCTAAGGAATTCATCGGGGACGTTATAAAACGTGCTGTCCTAATTGCATGATGGAGATTGAGGTATAAATGTGCAACAAGTGAACGAAAGGCAGCTTGCCGCCGGAAAGGACCAAACCTGAAACCTTATCGTCAGCTTGCATGTTCGGTCATTGCCGGCGACAAATAGTCTTTCCGTCCACTTCACATTCATAATATTACTACCACTATACAGTGCAATTAATGTTCCCAACGCATTTATTGGCTTTATTATCAGCTGGTATTCATTAAGTCAATAGAACTGCGAACTTACGAACAGTTCTTAGTCTCGGCGTATATTGTCATGTTGTTTATACGTACCTATTGATCAATATTTCACTTACTTACTTCAGTGAATGTTTCACGTCATGCAGATCGACTAAACTTTATGTGTTCATTAAAGTCATTATTTACATACTGCCGACACTACACAGAGAATGTGTCGTCTTCAGGGTCTCAGAAGTGGCTTATATAGTGTGCATAACGTTAACACCGCTCGCATCCAACATCCAGCGGCCTGAAACGTTAGTTACATGCATCATTATGTGACGGGGATTACGAGTACAGGGGAGAGACACAGGCTTGTAAATTACGGTATTCACAAGCGGCCATTACCACAGAATAACAGCATCTCGCGCGGCATGTCATCTTCGTCTTTCTCTCTGCTTTGCAAGGAGGATCTTTAACGGCGTACTCAAGCACACTGCTTCATAATAGTACGTTCACAGCTTCCAACCGCGCTATCGCGCTCCAATAGATTCATTAGGAGTGTTGCGTATACACAGCAATGAAAAGAGTCGGGCACATTCGCACTAGAGGTTCGAAGACACGTAGCAGCGGAGCTGTTACCCTTCCCCACCTCTTCGCCTTCACCTCCATATTTATTTCCCTTTCTATGCTTAATTCTCTATCTCTGTATTGCCGCTTCCTCGTTCTATATCTTTCAGTCGCTGTTTATATGTCGCTCTTTTCCTCTCCACATTTTAGTTCCTGCCTTTCGTACTCAGTCTCTCTCCCTCTTTCTACGCTGTTTCAGGCTATATTCTTTTTCTTTCTTTCCTCCTCACTCTGACGTCTGTCCTGTTTTCTATCTTCCGCTTACCACCCCCTTGCTATACAGCAGTATACCTGCCTATGCAGTTCCGCTATAGCAGTTCGTCTCCGCACGGTGTTTACGCGGGATCGAAAAATTCGCATGGTGTGTACGCGGGGCAGAAAATTTCTTCGCCGTGCGAAGAAATTTTTCGCTCTACAGAATGACTCTTTTTCTTTTCTCTCTTTCCTTATTTGTCGTCTCGCGCAAGAGAGCGATTGCATCGCACTCCTGAGAAATCCGTGCTTGTGTTTTGGGAGCGAAGCAAATGATGAAGGCGGCGACGTTGAAGAAGGGAACCTGCCACCCAGTTCTCTGCAAATTCCCCTTTGTGGATGAGCGCTATCGACACGAGGTCGTTGTTGTAATAATAATAATAATAATAATAATAATAATAATAATAATAATAATAATAATAATAATAATAATAATAATAATAATAATAATAATAATAATAATAATAATAATAATAATTATAATAATAATAGTAATAATAATAATGATAATATAATAATAATAATAATAATAATATTAATAATTCTCATCATCAAGCGTAGCTTCCAGTGCTTTCGTCGGGACGAGAGAAGGGAGAAAGCAGTGACAGCTACATATTTACAGCTATATAGTTATAGCTATATAGTTACAAACCTTTTTAACTCTGCTCGCACTTGACGGATTCTAAAAATGTTTGTGTCGACGAATTGTTGGGACAATAAGCTTTTTTAGTTAATCTACTTTATAGCTACTTAAAAAGTTTTGCAGGGCTACTTTAGTAAAGATATAGAGAGAGAGAAATTAAAGAAGAAATCTTTTCTTTGCGGGGAAGGATTCTCACGTGCGTGCACACCATCCGAAGGCAAGCGGCTATCTGAGCAGCCTTGTAAAGTGCGGTACAGCAAGAGTGTGGGAAAGAAGAGAGAAAGGGGGAGCATACATTAGCGTGATGGGAATAGTAAGAATTAGGGGGAGAAGAGAGGAAAGCATACCATAGAAAAAAGAGAGAAAGAGAAAGAACGAAAGGCACAAAGAAAAGGGTGCCAAGAAAAGAGAGAATGAAAGAAGAGGAATAAATAGAAAGCGAGAAAAAAAGGAGTGAGAATTACAGAGATAGAGAGAAAGGAATTGAAGATAGATAAAAAAAGACATAGCAGGAACTAGGAAGGTGAGGTTATCCGCGACTGGAAACGCCAACAGCTCCGCTGTTACCTCAGTCTTTTCGTCACTAGCGCGGAGCTGCGCTATTTCTTTTTTTTCCCCGAGAGTCTGCCTACGAAAAGTGCCTGAAGCGGAGACCCTCAAGGCTGTCCCAATCTACAACATAGCATCATAGAACGAGTTCGTAAACCACTTCTTGTTAGTGACCTCAGTAACAGGCCGCAGCATATATAAGACGGCTGTGCGTATGGTGCACACACACACACACACACACACACACACACACACACACACACACACACACACACACACACACACACACACACACACACACACACACACAACGCAATAACAAAATCGCATTGAAATAAAACACACCCCATATTCATGGACTATGTGGTTCGGTTGTTATACTCTCCCCCCCCCCCCCACCCCGCCTTCTAATTTGCGGCATTGCGCAAGCTTATTCCTTCTCTACCCCCACTTTATTTCTGCGTTTTTTTTCGCAATGCTCGGGCTGTGTAAGATGTATAATATCGACTCCATTTAAGTCGGTTAAATATTTCGTACAAGATTTGGCACTGCGTAGAATAGTCAGAGTTTTGTTACAGTGCACGTATAAGGTTGCGTTGTGCTAGTCAGACAGAATCTCTGTATTATAACATATTAGGCCTTGCATTTCAACGCCGCTTACTTGGTCATCGCTTGCTCTGACACACCAACCTGCTTCGATATATAGGATACAATGTTTTTGTACCACAACGGTGCTCAATATGCAGCCGCATGAGCAAGCTATATTGATTGCTTGCTTTTCAAGAATGAAATAGCGGAATAAAAGGTAAAGCAGAATATTGAAGTCATAACAATTCCAACGTTTCATGCAGTGACCCTTCACAAGCCAAAAAATTATTATTTTCGTAATGATCCAGTTTCTACGCGTACTCAATGACGTCTGTATGTATTGTGGCTCATTCGATTTTTCAGCACCTACAATTGCGATAAAAGAGGCTAGCTTTTTTAGTTTTTCTTGCCTCGCGCCTCAAGCAGCTTCCAGACGTGATTTTCGAAAGCGTCGGTCAGCGAAAAGCGAAACGATATTGCGCGTTAGCACGCGGCCCTTTTAGCATTCCTTCTTTGCCGTGATGAGAACAATTAACGGAAGTTTTGTATATAAAGCCATAGGCTTATCAGCCGGGGGGGGGGCGAAAGGCGCACGAGCCCCCCCCCCCTCCACTGAGAAAAGTTCGGGGGGCAAGCCCCCCCCCCCCCCCTTCCACTTTCGACAGTGGTCACTCTTAGATGCACGCTTGGGAAACCAACAAGTAAGGCGAAGTTTTCCGTCACAACAATAATCCCTCATTTATGCTCTTACGGAAGAATGAAAATGTCAAGAGGCAATGTCGCAACATAGCGAAATTTCGCCAACATTTCCACTGTGATGATTTTCCTTGTAGGCTCCTTGCGGTGCGGGTCCCCAATGCGACGCTTTCGCGTCTTGTGCTGTAGTACTGCAGAGCAGGCAAGCGCTGAAAAGGGGCCCCATAATATTACATCACTTGTTAATGCTTTTATTCTGCTTTGACTTGTCGATTCACTGTTACAGATGTGATTGATCAAACTTTTTATAGACCGGTCAAAGCATTTGCTCCTTCCGAAAATAAATTTTCTGAAAATAATATATCATCAACCCTGCACTGTCGACGCTGTTGCAAGCCGATCAGTGTGACGAGTCGTTGTTGATGTTTAAGTTTTTCCGTACAGAAACGCCAAAAATTGTTCCCGATTCAGTCTTTGATAAGCCTGATTAGCCTTGCTTATGGTAGCTTGGAGCCATAGCAGGATCTTGAAAAAACGCAACGAATAAAGCAGTGGACTCGACCTCAGTAGGAAGCTCCGCTTTTAAGCTTGCCCCACAACTTGACCGACTGGGCCAGGGAGAAGGTCAAAGACCACGGTTTTTAGCACTATGGTGGCTTAGTTAAGAATCGGGGTAGTTGGTTTTCACTCAACTTGAATTGTCGTTTGCAGCTCGAAATTCATATGAAAGTATCAAAGAAGCACGCACGTGCAGCGCTGCTTACTAAGCTCTTTCTCTCAGCAGGTATGAGCACACAGAGATGTATACGCTCACCAACTACTGAACATCGTTATGCTGCAAGTGAAAACTTTATATTAAACTCATAATCCAGCTATTCTACTTGAATTACATTTAGAAGGAGATGCTATCTGACTAACAAGCAGGCGATTTTGTAGCAGACAGAAAATTTTAAATACCGAAGAACGGATGGCAAACAATATGCCCTATCGAAATTAGCTTATTCTTTTATTTTTTAAGTGGTCGTGCATAAGTGGTCATTACGCTATGTATCACTTTCCCGTCATTCGTTGCCTCGCGTAACAAGCTGGCGCTGTGTGCATTAGAAAGACTGCTTACCCCAATCATATACAGCTTACGATCATTTCGAAAGGAAGCAACGAGGTATTCGTTGCTTCCTTGGATACTTGCGTGGATACTTGCGTGGATAGTTGCGCACAAGTATCCGCAGTGCGAATGCAAAACTGAAGTATAGTACGTTAAAATAAATTTCACAATGTTTTTGTCCATAAAAGTACGGGAGGCGTAATCTTTGTTCCTACTTTGAGCCATATGATATAAAGCATTGCCTCCGAGATGCGGCACACAGCAATTCATGTGTAGAGCAGACGACGGATGACAACTTGCCCTAAAGCGTGTTCTTCAGTATAATGCAGCAGTCTTCGTGCCCCTAATGATAAAAATTTGTTATGAATCGTTTATGAACTCATTCAACATTCAATTCTCTTACCCAACGTGTTGCAAACACATGGCCGTCACAACAGCTCCATCTGTGTGTCAGTATGGAGAGGCACCACATATTAGAAGTCTCAGTGCTCTACGTAAAAGAGTAAATTCAGATACTGTAGAATACCGCGTTCAAAATAGTTACTCCTATCTGCCAAAACAGCCTTTCTTCACCAAATGCGGTCACGTTTACTCGCGTTTGAAGCTTATTGCCGCTTTTCCGCTCTGATTTCTAGATTTCTCAACTTATCAGCGCATTCTCGATAAGCTCCAATTTGTATCACGAATATTGTCGCTAAAAACAAAACAATGCAACATGTTTTTCTATATTACTGTATGATGACCTTCGGTTGTCTATTTACGAGATTAAGAAAAATCGAAGATGGGGTTTTTTTATTGTTCCAATTTCAGTGGAGTACACTTTTGCCAATATGAGAATTTCGAGGCAATATATAAAAATTTACAATTGCCCTACGGCAGCAATAATTTATGTACCTAATGAACACACTATATCCTTAAAACGTGTCAAGTTTGAAAAAGCTGCTTGCATTACTTTTGGAGAAAAAAAAAGAAATACGTAACTTATTTTAAACTGTCGCAAAATTAGATTTTTTTAAAAGCTATTTTCTTAAGGTGTACAAATTTGAAACCGTATGAATTCATTGTTCATTAGACATGCATTTCAGGTAAAAAATATCTTCCTTGAAAAAAAATATTTGTCTTTTTATAGCATCTGCAATTTTCGAAAATGACAGGTGACGAAATTGGTGCCTCCGTGTTGGTGAAGTTTGGTATTTGTTTTTTCTCGTAAGTTATGCCATTAATCATAAAACAAAGCTTACTTTCGGGCTACCTGGTGAGAGGTGCACGAAATATAACATACTCAACGAAATCTAAAATGTCAACTTTTGGACCCGTGTCGATCTCTCGTGTAATCACCCACTCGCACAATTTGTCCACGGCCAACTAGAAGCGCTTTTCAACCTCGAAACTCTTGTAGTTGGCGTTTGGTTTGTGCGGCGTCACCAAAAAAAAAACATGGCATGCGGCACGCACTCCCTTCATGATTGCGATTGTTATTGTTATTCTCATTATTGTTGTTATTATGACGACAACCAAGATCTCGTTTAGATAGCACTCACCCACAAAGGGGAACTTCCCGAGAACTCGGGTGGCAGGTTCCCTTTCTTCATCGTCGCCGCCTTCATCTTTTTCTTCGCGCCCGAAAACACAAGCGCCAATTTCTCAGCAGTGGGATGCAATTGCTGTTTTGCACGAGACGACGAATGAAAAAAAGGGAGAAATAAAAAGAAGAAAGTTCATAGGGGCAAAAATTTTATTCGCGCAGCGAAGAAATTTTTCGCGTACACACCATTCGAATTTTTCGATCCCGTGTGCACCGTGCGTAGGCGAACTGCTGTAGCAGATCACAGCATAGGTATGTATAACCCTGTATAGCAAGGGGATGGTAAGCGGGAAAGAGAGAGGAGAACAAACGTCCACATGAGGAGGAAAGAAAGAAATAGAGGATAACCTGAAACGGCGTAGAAAAGAGAGAGACAAGAGAGAGAGAGAGAGCGAAGGGCAGGAAGTAAAATACGGAGAGAAAGAGAGAGACATATAAAGAGCGACTGGAATATATAGAACGAGAAAGCGGGAAATACAGAGATAGAGAAATAAACATGAATGGAGAAATATGGAGGTGAATGCGAAGAAGTGGGGAAGGATAACAGCTCCGCTGCTGCCCGTCTTCGAACCACTAGTGCGAATGTGCCCGACTCTTTTCGTTCCTTTCTACGCAACACTCCAGATGAATCTACTGGAGCACGATTGCGCGGTTGGAAGCTTTGAACGTACTATCACAAAGCATTGTCATTGAGCACGCTGTTGAAGGTGTTCCTTGTAAAGCAGAGAGGAAGACGAAGATTACATACCAAGCGAGATGCTGTCATTCTGGGGTAATTGCCGCTTGTGGATACTGTAATTTACAAGCCTCTGTGTCTCCCCTGTACTCATAATCCCCGTGACAATGTGATGCATATATCTAACGTTTCAGGCCACTGGATGTTGGATACGAGCAGTGTTAACGTTACGCACGCTATATAGGTCACTTTTAAACGCCTGAAGACGACCCATTGTCTATGTAGTTACGTCAGTATGCAAATAATGGCTTTAATGATCACATAAAGTTTAGTCGATGTGCTTGACGTGAAACATTCACTGAAGTAAGAGAAGTATTGATCAGTAGGTACGTACAAGCAACATGACAATATACGCCGAGGGCAGGAACTGTTAGTAAGTTCGCAGTTTTATTGACTTAATGAATACCAGCTGATAATAAAGTCAATAAATGCGTAGGGAACATTATATGCACTGTATAGTGGTAATAATGTTATGAATGTGAAGTGGACGAAAAGACAATTAGTCGCCGGCAATGACCGAACATGCAAGCTGACGATAAGGTTTAGGTTCGGTCCTTTCCGGCGGCAAGCTGCCTTATCGTTCACTTGTTGCACATTTATACCACAATCTCCACCATGCAATTACAACAGCACGTTTTATAACGTCCCCAATGAATTCCTTAGCTTCATTATCTGCTTGTTTTCATGAAGGTTGTGTCAAAGAAAAGAAATGAGCCCTCGAAATTTTCTTCTTCAGACTTCTTGGCCGCATATATTGCTATTGTAGTAAAGAGGAGAAAGAAGATACGCTCGGGCGTCAGTTTCTGTGCAGACATTTCAATACTAATATTCCCTAATTAGGTTGTTGTATTAAATATATTCCTAGCTTATACGAGAAGTATTGCGAAGAAACACTGAAAAAAAATCACCCAACACTCGGACAATCTCCTGCATAGGATATGAGCGATGAGAAGAGGTGAGGAAGAAGAAGACAGCGTGGAGCGAGCTGAAAAAAATTCGCAGCGCCTCCCAGATGCGCGAGCTCTGTTGCTGCTGCTGCTCGGGCGGAACATCGGACATCAGTGACGTGTCCATCTGCACCGAGCCATCCTTCAGCTGCCGCGCCTCCAGCTCCTTCTGCTCTGCACTGGGAGCAGCCACCACACTTGACGTCCTGAGGTCAGACAACGTGGTATTCTTGCTGACCGACCTCTTACCAATCTTGATTTCTTGCATGTGGCCGCACTCCAGAGACGCAGGCCAGGTCGATGGCGGGAATGACTGAGTGTTCAACGATGCCACGTCCTCTGCAAAGACACAGGTTAGCCGTGGACAATGATGATGATGGGACGGGGCTCTCAGCTTCCATGACGGCAAAAGACTCTTGCACTTCTCACCAGAGCACGGCCACGTTGATGCGTATCGTTGTCTCGATGTGCTCCGCACGCGTGCCTGGGCTGCCCGCCTTCTCCGGTAGACTACTCTTGGCCTCGGTACACGTACTTTTTCGAACGACAGACACCGCAGTGATGCCATGCAAGCGTCTTGTAGCCACTGGTGACACGTCATGGTACCTCAAGACGTCTTTGGAAGTCTCTGAATTGGTTTTCATCCCATCTCCCAGCCTGCCTGCGAGATCGTGGTGACTCTGCCCGCCAAGTGTCGGTGCGGACCATTTCGTGTAGGCGAAGGTGTTCCTCGTTGACTTCCAGAGCTGATCGGCACTGCTGATCTGCCAGAGCTTCTCGTTGGCAAGTTAGACGTCTTTATGGCGCTGACAGTTCTTGCCGCTGCTCTTGAAGAACTTCACAACGGCTCTGCCGGAGTGGCCGATGGCGCTCTTTTTTGCTGTGCTTCATCTTGTCCGATCTGTCATCTCTCTGCTGCGACGTTGATGCTCCAGCGTCTGTGCTATTGCCGTCGGTGTAGAGGATGGGCATTTCGAAGGCAGCGGAAAAGACGGCTCTTTTTTGGGGCGTGTAGGTCGCTCGTGCAGCCGCACTCGCTCACTAAGAAGCCACTGCATCCGACTGACCCTGCCACCACATCACCATCTGTGTTGACGTCTTACACCGAGAAGAGAGTACCCATCCGCTGTTGAGCGCGCCACTTGCCGCGTCCATAGTCTCCATCACTCTCGCCTTGTCCACTCCTTCATCCCACCAAGAAAAGTCGAATGAGGAGCACAGTGTTCAAGATTAAAACGTGTTTTCAGAAATGTGCGTATAGTTGGCCTTTTGCGGCCAGTTTGATTTCACATGAAGAAATTATGCGCTAGAGCAGCTTTATCATAATAGACATCACGAGGATGTTTGTGGGTTATGCACGGTACGGTCCTTGTTTTATGGTGTCGAATAAACAATTCCAAGCAGTTATAATTTGATGAACGCGACTTGTGCCAATGAAATCCCGTATCACATGAACATTAGCATGACATTGAATAATAATTGAACGCTCTATAGCGGCTTCTCCAGTACATAGCATAACTGTCCAATTAAGTGAGTGGTTATCAGTAGAAAAAAAATTTACCTAATATTTATGAACAGAGTGGTCTGGAATAGTGACAATAAAGACAATTTATTGCGGCGTCGAAATAAATTTTCGTCTGTATAAAATCCACGACGTCGTATTCTTCTCTCTCCACAAAATTTACCTCATGTGCACCACATATATGCGATGCGCATGCAAAGAAAGCGAGATGCTAAGGATACTTGCACACTTATGATGGTGGTAAAAAATTTGGCAGTTTTAACCAATTAGAGCGAAGCAGTGAGATTCATCGCACGGTTTAGTAATGCGCTGATCTAGCTCCCTTGCCGAAGTTGTTTAAACATACGTGAGAGCAACAGATTGACGCCAGACGGCAGGCACACGTATCCATAGCATAAGCAGCCTCCTGGCGGTTATGTTTAGGCGCTTCACAAGCGCTGACGTGATGAGAAGCCCCGGAACCAGCGTTGCGGCGTCACACCTAAACAGTTTCCAAGATGATGTATTATAGACCGAAGGGAAAATATCCACAGTTATATCACAAAGTGTACAGCTGAGACCACTGTGAGCGCCAAGGTGTAGTGCGTGTAGTATACTTAGCTGCAGCAGTGTTCATGCGCCCAACGATCATATGGCAGCAGTTGCAAGCGGACCCCGCCGCGGTGGTCTAGCGGCTAAGGTACTCGGCTGCTGACCCGCAGGTTGCGGGATCAAATCCCAGCTGCGGCGGCTGCATTTCCGATGGAGGCGGAAATGTTGTAGGCCCGTGTGCTCAGATTTGGGAGCACGTTAAAGAACCCCGGGTGGTCGAAATTTCCGGAGCCCTCCAGTACGGCGTCTCTCATAATCATATGGTGGTTTTGGGACGTTAAACCCCACATATCAATCAGTCATCAATCAATCAGTTGATAGCGGTACACTGCCACGGCTTTCCTGCAGATCCCGTTGAGCGAAAAACGCGTTCACTTCGATTTCGTTTTTCTGTGGCCCAATTCACTGCGCGTCGTTTGCGTGATACGATGAACCTTCTGCGCATTGATAATGTCTTTGCGTGACGGTGACGAAATCGCGCTATCAGCTTATCTTTCACGTGGGTGTTTCAGCTAAAAATAGCCAAGGCGTTTTTCACTTTCTCTAGTTATTTTTAATTAACTATAGGTTGCCGATGCACAAGCATAAAATCGTAGCGGAAAGTGGAATGACGAGCCGACACTGTGTGTTGTTACGACCGGCCCTAGGGAACCAAGCAAGAGGAGTTGCGGGGAGAACCGGTTCTTGACCGACTGTTTCGTCGACCCCCACCTCCCCATTCAGGCTTCTCTCTCTCGCCGGGGGAATTCCGGAATCTGCTGTGCGTTCGTGACCATGTTTGGCAACATTTTAGGGCGCCGTGACCATATATGGACATCGTGTTAGGTTGTGCCACTCCATGTGTTGTGAGGTGTGTTTCCCCCTCTCTCGTGGCCGAGGTGCCGGAGCCACCGTATTGGCTGACGATGCGGACAGTGCGCCCAGTGTCGGCAACGCGGCGCTATAAAATGCCGAAGACGTTTTGTATCCCTCTCTCTTCTCTCTTTGGATCAGTTGATCACTTCTCCACATGTAAATAAATCTCTGTCGTTTGTTCGGGCGCTTCTTTCTCGCTGAATTGTTGGACGATGGATCCTGCGACGGGGCCAGCTACCGAAAACGAGACCGGCAAGACCCGGAGTACCAACAACTGGATGGCAGCGGCGGGATGCCGATAACCCCGAAAGCGACCAATGGACGGAGTGAGCCCGAAGTTCAACAACGGGACGACAGGAGAAGGATGACACGAGCTCATCGACTTCCAAAGCGAATCGAACGGCACTTCTGAGAGGCACGACGCCGGAGACATGACTGCGAACTGGGTGAGTGCCGGCTTTCTCTGTTAAATTTTACCAGGCATTTACTCTATGTGTTAAGTAAAAGCTGGTAGAGAGGGGCTGTCTTGGTCATTGGGTTAACAGGTAACTTGCGTCAGGCAGAAATTGTGTGATAGCTTGGTTAAGCTCTTTCTGTCAGCGGCGTCAAGGTTAACAGTGACAGGGCAGGATTCCGTATAAGAGCTTCTTGAAGCTTTATTTGTAGACTAAGTTAACGGAAAACTTGAGGCAAGGCAGGAACCTAGAGCTGTCGTTGCCGTCAAGGTTAATTAGTTGCAGGACAGGAATCTTTGTGGAACAGAGACAGCGGTACTGGAGACAGCCATGAATCTGAAATCCCTGCGAAAGTCCATGTTGTTGCTACTTGCAAGGGAGTTGAATCTGGAGGTGTCAGACTCTCAAAGAAAGCCAGAGCTGAGAGAGGCGATTCTCGCATTGGGGGCGGAGGATGACGAGCTGTCAGAATGTGTCGAGGACATTCAGGAGAGGCAAGCGGCAGAGGCCGAAAGAAAGGCGGCGGAGGCCGAAAGGAAAGCGGCAGAAGCCGAGGCAGATAAGATGCGAAAGCACGAGCTTGAAATGAAGCGCCTCGAGCTAGAGATTAGCCATAATAGTAAAGCAGGAGGCAGCGAAGCATCCGGTACCGCAGAGCGGGTCAGGTTCAAAATGACGGACCTAATGAGATCGTACAAGCTAGGGGAGGACATTGGGCTGTTCCTCGTCAACTTTGAGAGAACTTGTGAAAGGCAAGGTTTCAGCCAGGATACATGGCCTCAACGCTTGTTGTCCCTACTTCCGGGGGAGGCCTCAGAAGTAATCGCGCGCCTCACGAAAGAGGAGGCTGACGAGTACAGTGAGGTAAAGTCGAGCCTTCTCAAGAAATACAGGTTGTCAGCGGAAGGTTTCAGACAAAAATTTCGCAACGCCGTAAAAGAGAACAATGATTCACACCCGGGGTTTGCTTACAAGTTAATGGCCAACATGGGGGAGTGGCTCAAAGAGGCAAAGGCGTATGGAAATCATGACAAGGTGCTCGAGTGTATCGGTCTGGAACAATTCTATCAAAGGTTACCAGAAAAGGTGAGGTTCTGGGTGCAGGATAGACCAGACGTAAACACCGTAACGAAAGCCGCAGAGCTCGCTGAAGAATTCGTTACGCGCCGCGCCCTTGGGGCAAACAGCGAGCCAAAAAGGGAAAAATTCCTACTACCGAATAAGGCGCCGTTTAGAAAACAACCGACAAGTGTCGCACAAAAGGGTGAGGAAAACAACGCATCTAACCATGGGGCGTCGGCAGAGGCAAGCAAAAGGAAATTTGAGACGAAAAAACCAGCGGCTTGTTTCAATTGCCACGAAACAGGGCAAGTCGCGAAGCATTGCCCGAAAGAAAAGGTGGCCTTTTTATCTATAAATGAAGCCGACGAGAACATTAAGTTGTTAGAGCCCTATATGTACGACCTTGCCGTGAACGGCAAGCAGTGTCGGGTTCTTAGAGACTCCGCAGCCACTATGGACGTAGTTCATCCGTCCTTTATTCAGTCCGGACAGTATTCAGGAGACTGTGCCTGGATTAGACAAGCCGTAGAAGCAAACAGTAAGTGCCTTCCCGTAGCTAAAGTTGTCCTTAAAGGCGCATTTGGTACGTTGGAAACGGAAGCCGCGGTATCGCCATATCTACCCCCTCAGTATCTTTACTTATTTTCAAATAAGTCAGATCAAATGCTGAAGGAGAAAGGTCTAACGTTGGGAGAAGGCATAGTGCAGGCACTGACTAGATTGAAGGCACGTGCGCTGGCTGCGAGAGCAACATTCACTGAGGCAAACAAGCCTCAAATCGACAACGGGCCTGGTTGCGAGTTGGACACCACGGTAACAAATCGACTTGTGCGAGAACAGGCTGCAGAAGCCGTAGTCGCGGAGGCAACCATTCCTAAAGGCGACGAGGAACCTCCTCCCGAATTGGAAGGGGTCAATTACGCCTCGTTGACCGAGCAAATAGAAAATGCCGTTGCTCCCAAGCCGACTCCTGGTAGTACAGAGGATAGCACAGAGGGTGACACATTCCAGGTACTAGGAAATACAAAAGAGTTGGGTGTCATGCCAACTTCAGATAATTTCAGTCGGCTGCTGCAGGTGAGCCCCGCTTCATTAATAACCGAACAAAAGGGGGACCCGACGCTTAAGCAATTCCAAGACAGTTCGAAAGAGGGAATCGCCAAACGAAATGTGAGATTCCAAGAGAGGAGCGTGTCACACCTGTCCCGTTAATTAGGGAGGCTATCGCCGGGCTAATTCCAAGAGCCGAAGTATCGGCCCCCCGAACCGCACCACGAAAGCGTGGACAATTTAGAAGTGGTCCTTTTTGGCGCGCCAGCGGACGCCGGCTGTGGCCCAAAGAACAAGTCAGAGCCGAGAGTTGATAAACAAACAAATTATATTCTCAATAATGGCAGATCGAAAACAATACACAAAAATGCACACTCCACAATAGTTGCATACAATATGTCACCAATCAAACCAATCAATCAACGTACTACACAATACAATCAGCCACACTTGAAACAACGGACACGGACAACAATACGCACTACAATGCAGTCACATGCATTGAACAACCAAGACACTTAAAGACTAAAGAGATAGAAAACCTATTCAGTCCAAAGTTCTTGGAACCAAAGCCTAGATAATACTCTTCCGAGAATCACTCACTCAAAGTCCAGCGTTGTTGTCGTTCCGCAGCCCTCGAAGTTTCTCTTCCAGGAAACCTCCCGTCTTCAATTGGCCACTCTTCCAACTTCAACTTCTTCGCCGGAACACGTCGGCTTCACACTCGCAGCTGTTGCCACGGGTCTTCGCTCGATAGCGGTAAACACACGCTCTTGCCTGTAGCCCGAGCCTTCACCCCTCAGGTGGAAATCCTCTTCATCTCCGGCTTCGTCCCTACGGACCAAAAACCTTCGCCGACTACACGGCGGAATCCCTACGCGCTCTGGCGCTCACGTCCGTCTCCTCCTGATCTCTCATCTCGGCTGCTCGGTTAAATACCTTGCGCGCGGCATTCCAGACGGTTCTCGTCATTTCGTCGGCGCGATACGCAGCGAAAGCTGGGAAGAGGGCGAGACGGTTGGAATGCCCTCTCCGGCTGATGAGTCAACTCGGTATGACCACGCTCCTTTCGTTCTGGAAAAATCGAGTGCTTGCTCGGCCGCCGTTGTGGGGTGAGGAGGTTCGTCGTGAAGCCACGCTTCTGCGGGGAGAGCGCGCGCCCGGGGAGCCCCGGACGTTTGCTTTCTTTTTTTTTTTCTTTTGACCTCGCGGCGTTTCTCCCGTCCCGTTATCGCAAGAATTTGGCGGCGCGCCCGTTTTTAGCGCTCGTTTTGTGACACTGCCCCCCACTTTAAGAATATTATCTCATAATATTCAAAACCACACAAACGAGCGCGAACAGTCACCACACACCCTCACAGTCTGTAACATAGTCCGTCGCTCATGACACTTCACATTCACAATAGATCACTTAATACAATTGTACATTGTAATTCAATTACACAACTCGTGAAAACACAACCACAAGCACCTGAGTACAACACTGCACCACACATTCCCAATAATACAAATGTACAAAGTTCTCTCATTACAACAATGGTCCAATTCTATACATCACATCACAGCACTAAACTTCGACACTTGTGACACAGGATAACACAACATTAACACAACATATGGTACTCAGCACTGCCCAACACATTCTGATTCGACCTCAGCACTTATCCTGAGTACTTCGAGCAGCGCTTGCGCCCCTTTTTGCGGTGCTCGCTCGATCTCTTCTTGTGCTTCCACGTTCCTTTTCGGCGAGCCCTTTCCAACGACGATATCTGAGGCGGCGTCTCAGCCATCGTTGTCACTTCCGACACCGTTAACGCGTCATTACATTCGACGGGTCCTGTCTGTTTATTTACCCGCTTGATCATGCCTCTACATTTTGCCCGGCTGGCCAACTCCGTCTCCTTTACACTGTCGGTCGGTTGAGGTCGTGCCGACGTAAGTCCGGTTGCTCGGCCCGTGAACTTATTCGACACGATCGTCTTCTCCTTCGCTGTCTCTTGCGCCGCAGCTTCACCTTGTGCTCTAGTGAGATCCGTCACGGGATGCTCCTCCCTTGTATCTCGCGGCCGCTGTGTTGGCGAGGGCTCTATCTTCGGTTCTTCTCCCAAACATTCTGGATCATTCGGCCCTCGCGCCCCGACGATGTTTCCAATGACAAGGTCATACAAGGGGGTCGTCATGCATAGAGCTGTAACCTTCCCGCTGAAGTACGGTGTTTCAACCTCAATCTCTGCTTCGGGAAGCATCCGAACCGTTCGATCAATTAGGCAAACCGGTTTCGTTCTGCCTGTCAACGGACTTTCCCGTACCAAATTTCTTCGAACGATAACCGTGGAGCTACCGGTGTCTCTTAGAACCGTAATCTTCTTGCCCGCAACCTTTCCAGGCAGCATTGGCATTCGCTTCGTAACACCGGTTGACTGTTTTGACATTACAGCACCAACAATAGGAATTTTCTCCCCATTTTTCAATTCTACGAATCCGTCGGTGACGGCATTATTAACGGATTTCGGGGCTGCTTGCACACATGATACCTGGTGAGTTTGACTCGCTCCGTTTCGACATGCATCTGCTTTGTGCCCAGTCTGACCACACTTAAAACATTTTACTACCGTAGGGCTCGTGAAGATATTTCGACAGTTTTTCGCGCGATGACCCACTCGGTTGCACAGAAAACATCGCGGAATGCTCTCTGGTGCACGCTTCTTTTCTTCGGGAGCCAATTTCTTCGAATCTTCGGGACAATCCTTCTTGACCTTGGCCAAATTAGTTCCACCTTGCGCTTCCAAGAATTGATCAGCCAATTCAAGCATGTCTTCAAGTGAGTCAGCCTTCCTCTCTTTCAAGTACAGTGACAGGCTTGGGTGGCAACTAGTAAGAAATTGTTCTCTAAATAGCAGCTCCCTAAGCTCATCGTACTCCTGCGCTGTCCCTGAAAGTTCAATCCATCTGTCGAAATAATGGCAAAGTCGGGCGGCATACTGCGTAGCCGTCTCACCATCAGCTGGCTTTCCTGTCCGAAATCTGTCCCGGAATCCTTCCACAGTGAATCTAAATCGCTTCAACAAAGCAGCTTTCACCTTTGCGTAGTTGGCTGCATCGGTCGGCGTCAGCCTACCGTACACACTGAGCGCTTCACCACTCAAGCAAGTACTCAAAGCAGTTGCCCATTGATGTTCCGGCCAATTCTGGCTCTTCGCAATTGTCTCAAATCGGTGAAGGTACGCGTCAAGGTCGTCCTTCCTTTCATCAAACGCCACGAGCAGCTTGCTTGGGTTCAAACGGAAGCCATGATCTTCTCGTTCGCTGCTTTCAACTCTAGATTGGACCGGAGTTTCACTTCGCTGTTGCAAACGGAGCCGCTCGAGTTCTATCTCGTGCTGTCGCTGCCGTTTCCTTTCCTCTCTTTCTTCTTTCGCCCTCTCAGCTGCCAGTCTTTCTTTCTCCAGCTCCAACTTCAACTGCAGCTCTCTTTCTTCTTTCAGCTGTCGCTCCCTTGCCTCTCTTTCTTCTCTCGCCCTTTCGGCTGCCAACCTCTCTCTCTCCAACTCAGCTTCTTTTTCCGCTTTGGCTCTTTCGACCGCCAACCTCTCTATTTCCAGCTCGGCTGCTTTTTCTTCTTTAGCTCTCTCTTTTTCTTTTTTTTCCTTCTGGGAGGCCCACTTCCGTAGTTCGGCGCCAGAAAGACCCATCTTCTCACCAAGCGCAACTAACTTTTCGAGATCCATTGTCTCGCAACTCGCAAATAAAACCTTGCCGCGTGCAAAAAGTATCTGCCTAAATCAGTCTATCGGAGCAGTCCCCTGCACTCGTTAACGAGAACACCGAACAACACACAAAATCGTTCCGATAGCACTATCAACAACTCGAGGCTCTTTCTCACTACTTTGGACACACTGTGCACCAAAAGGTCCTGTCTCGCGGACGCCAGATTAATTGTCACACCTGTCCCGTTAATTAGGGAGGCTATCGCCGGGCTAATTCCAAGAGCCGAAGTATCGGCCCCCCGAACCGCACCACGAAAGCGTGGACAATTTAGAAGTGGTCCTTTTTGGCGCGCCAGCGGACGCCGGCTGTGGCCCAAAGAACAAGTCAGAGCCGAGAGTTGATAAACAAACAAATTATATTCTCAATAATGGCAGATCGAAAACAATACACAAAAATGCACACTCCACAATAGTTGCATACAATATGTCACCAATCAAACCAATCAATCAACGTACTACACAATACAATCAGCCACACTTGAAACAACGGACACGGACAACAATACGCACTACAATGCAGTCACATGCATTGAACAACCAAGACACTTAAAGACTAAAGAGATAGAAAACCTATTCAGTCCAAAGTTCTTGGAACCAAAGCCTAGATAATACTCTTCCGAGAATCACTCACTCAAAGTCCAGCGTTGTTGTCGTTCCGCAGCCCTCGAAGTTTCTCTTCCAGGAAACCTCCCATCTTCAATTGGCCACTCTTCCAACTTCAACTTCTTCGCCGGAACACGTCGGCTTCACACTCGCAGCTGTTGCCACGGGTCTTCGCTCGATAGCGGTAAACACACGCTCTTGCCTGTAGCCCGAGCCTTCACCCCTCAGGTGGAAATCCTCTTCATCTCCGGCTTCGTCCCTACGGACCAAAAACCTTCGCCGACTATACGGCGGAATCCCTACGCGCTCTGGCGCTCACGTCCGTCTCCTCCTGATCTCTCATCTCGGCTGCTCGGTTAAATACCTTGCGCGCGGCATTCCAGACGGTTCTCGTCATTTCGTCGGCGCGATACGCAGCGAAAGCTGGGAAGAGGGCGAGACGGTTGGAATGCCCTCTCCGGCTGATGAGTCAACTCGGTATGACCACGCCCCTTTCGTTCTGGAAAAATCGAGTGCTTGCTCGGCCGCCATTGTGGGGTGAGGAGGTTCGTCGTGAAGCCACGCTTCTGCGGGGAGAGCGCGCGCCCGGGGAGCCCCGGACGTTTGCTTTCTTTTTTTTTCTTTTGACCTCGCGGCGTTTCTCCCGCCCGTTATCGCAAGAATTTGGTGGCGCGCCCGTTTTTAGCGCTCGTTTTGTGACAGAGCGGCATACTCTATCGAAAATATCTAGATAGGCGAGGAGTAGAGTTTGACCAGGTAGTCGTACCTCAGGCGTATCGTCAGGATTTGCTTGGTTTGGTGCATGGAGGATCAAGGTGAGGCCACTTAGGCGTTAAAAAGACGAAAAATTGTCTTTTATAGGAATACTACTGGCCTGGATGCTTTAAAGATGTAGAGAGGTTTGTAAAATCTTGCGATGTGTGTCAGCAAGTGGGTAAGCCGGGAGATAAGGCGAAATTTCCAATGAAGCTGGTACCCATAATCACGGAGCCCTTTCGTCGGTTGGTAATTGACACAGTAGGTCCTTTGCCCAAAACAACTTCAGGCTACCGTCACATCCTGACCTTAATCTGCCCAGCTACTAAATTTCCAGAGGCGGTCCCGCTAAAAGAGCTTAGTTCCGTGGAAGTAGTGAACGCACTTCTGTCCGTGTTTGCCCGGGTAGGCTTTCCTGCCGAGATACAATCAAACCAGGGCACCATTTTCACGAGTGCCTTAACGACAACCTTTCTAGAGCAGTGTGGCGTGAAATTATTGCATAGTTCAGTCTACCATCCTCAGTCGAACTCGATAGAGAAGCTTCACTCCGTGATGAAGCGAGTGTTAAGAGCCTTATGTTTTGAACGAAAAACTGACTGGGAAATGTGCTTACCTGCAACGATGTTTGCACTAAGAACTGCACCACATGAGACAACAGGGTTTATGCCAGCGGAAGTTGTTTACGGCCGCAGACTGCGATCTCCTCTTCGTATGCTGAGAGAGTCGTGGGAAGGTCAGGGTGATGATCCTGTAGTAGTGGAATATGTCCTCACCTTATTGGATCGTCTAACAAAAGCCCAAGAACTGACCGAGAGTGCGATGACCAAAGCACAGTAGAAGGCTAAGCTTTACTACGATCGGACAGCTAAAGCGCGACACTTTGCTGTAGGAGACAGGGTCATGTTGTTGAGGTCCTCCCAAAAGAATAAGCTTGAAGTGCAATGGGTCGGCCCGGCCGAGGTTACTCGAAAATTGTCTGACACCAACTATGTGGTAAAATTACCAGGAAGTCGTAAGGTGCACCAGGTGTATCATAGCAACTTACTCAAGCCCTATAAAGAGAGGGAAGCCATCGTGAACATGACTTTAAATGTTCCGGAAGAGGTTCCGGCAGAAATTCCTGAATTAGCTCCCGAATCGGACGAAGTCCCGTTCGAGAAAAGAGTTGAGGATTTGGTATCAAAGCCACAACTGACAATGAAGCAGAATCAGGAATTGCGTGGTCTTTTGTCCGAGTTTCAGGACAGATTTGTAAGCGAGCCAGGCCTGGACATCCGTCCTCACTCATTACATAGAGCTTACCTCGTCGGAACCGGTAAGATCTAGGACGTATCTGGTGTCACCACGCCGGCTTGAGCTAATAAAAGCAGAGGTTAACAGGATGCTGGAATTGGGCGTGATTGAGCCGTGTGAAAGTGATTACACTTCCCCGTTAATTCTTGTGGAGGTACCCGGCAAAGATCCGCGTCCTTGCGTAGAGCTATCGTAAGTTAAACCTCATCACCAAGGATCAGACATACCCAATTCCCCACATTGAGGAACGCGTCGAGAGGGTAAGCAGCGCGGAATTTATCTCAACGCTAGACCTAGTGAGAGGTTACTGGCAGGTGCCGCTCACCGAGAGGGCGAGCCGGTATGCTGCATTTATTTCACCATTGGGGACATTCCGCCCTAAAGTGTTGAGTTTCGGCCTAAAGAACGCGCCTTACTGTTTTTCAAACTTAATGGATAAGGTTTTGCGGGGTCAAGAGGACTTCGCATTGCCTTACTTGGACGACGTCGCCGTGTTTTCCTCGTCCTGGCCAGAAGACTTGGCGCATTTGAGAGCAGTACTGACACGCCTACGCGAAGCAGGTTTAACGGTAAAGGCGCCCAAGTGTCAGCTAGCACAAGCAGAGGTACTCTATCTCGGGCATGTTATCGGTCGAGGGCATCGCAGTCCCTCTGAAATGAAAGTGGCAGCTATCCGAGACTTTCCCCAGCCCCAAACGAAAACCGATATTCGGGCTTTTCTTGGAATAGCGGGTTACTATCGTAAGTACATCCCTAGATATTCCGACATTGCCAGCACTCTTACTGACGCGTTGCGCAAAACCGAGCCCCAAATGGTCGACTGGGATGAGAAGAAAGAAAGGGCTTTCCGCGTTTTGAAAGCGGCCTTGTCGAGCCAACCTTTGCTTAGTTCACCGGACTACTCAAGGCCTTTCATAGTCCAATGCGACGCTAGTGATAGAGGCATGGGGGCAGTTCTTAGTCAAAGGGATGAGGGGGATGAAGAGCATCCCGTCCTCTATGTTAGCCGGAAACTCACCCTTCGCGGGCAGGTTTACAGCGCTAGCGAAAAGGAATGTGCCTGCTTGGTTTGGGCAGTCCAGAAACTGGCTTGTTATATTGCCGGAAGCAAGTTCATTGTGGAAGTGGACCACTGTCCTCTCACCTGGCTACAGACCATGTCCTCTAAGAATGGCCGCCTGCTGCGTTGGAGCCTCGTTTTGCAACAATATACGTTTGAAATACGCTACAAAAGGGGTGTACTCCATGGCAACGCTGTTGGTTTAAGTCGATGCCCCTGACGCGAGAGGATGTCTCGTGAACTCTGGCATTTTTTTTCCTGACCTAGACAAGAGCTAGTGATTGTTTTTTTTTACTCTTTTAGGTGTACTTGTTTGAAAACGTTGAAGACACGGCTATCCAGGGTTTCGGGTTCGGTGTGCTTCCAGTGTTGTTGTTTTGTGTCACCTTAACGTGTGATTAACATTTTGAATAAATTGTGTATTTCCTTTAATATCAGTTAAAGGGGAAAATCGCCTGGTGGAGTTTGGCGGAATTGTCCGGCGCTCACCGGCTGAGTAGTTATGTTTTCATGAGCGTATGTGATGTCCGTTGAGCCCAAAATGAAGCAGGTGGTGCCCTCTACTTCATCAAAGACGGTCGTCACCAAACCGACTGCCGGCGCTGATCTCTCCGGACAGTGGCTGCAAACCTCAGCCCATCGAGATCTTTACCCCCCCGCGCGAGAGACTGTTACGACCGGCCCTAGGGAACCAAGCAAGAGGAGTTGCGGGGAGAACCGGTTCTTGACCGACTGTGTCGTCGACCCCCACCTCCCCATTCAGGCTCCTCTCTCTCGCCGGGGGAATTCCGGAATCTGCTGTGCGTTCGTGACCATGTTTGGCAACATTTTAGGGCGCCGTGACCATATATGGACATCGTGTTAGGTTGTGCCACTCCATGTGTTGTGAGGTGTGTTTCCCCCTCTCTCGTGGCCGAGGTGCCGGAGCCACCGTATTGGCTGACGATGCGGACAGTGCGCCCAGTGTCGGCAACGCGGCGCTATAAAATGCCGAAGACGTTTTGTATCCCTCTCTCTTCTCTCTTTGGAGCAGTTGATCACTTCTCCACATGTAAATAAATCTCTGTCGTTTGTTCGGGCGCTTCTTTCTCGCTGAATTGTTGGACGATGGATCCTGCGACGGGGCCAGCTACCGAAAACGAGACCGGCAGGACCCGGAGTCCCAACAGTGTATAGGTATAATAACCGCTTATTGTATGAGATTTCGCTCGCCTTTTTTCAAGGTTTGTTAAACTTTTGTGGTGCTCTGCTTATAGCTAACGTTCTTGGAGCCTGTTTTCACTATAATGTGAATATTTATAAATATACGCTCTCTTTACTTCTCTCATTTCTTGAGCACCATAACGCCTTTTGGAGCCGACCGAGTATAGTAGAATATAATTACGGCAAGCCTGCAAGGATACATGATTTACCAATTTTGCGTCATTCCGCAATTCCCTCTTTAAAACTTAGAAACCGGACGCTTCCTACATAGCTAAAGGAGAAAAAAATAGAGATGAAACTTGATACCCCAACCGCATTGAGCGTCTGTGTGAAGGTTGTTCAGCAGAAAGCAACCAGTGTTTTTTTCACTTAATCAAATATCTATTTAAAAGACAACTTCGCCCAAACAAATAAGATAAAGACAATCATACTCCTTCGTCATTCATTCACATCTCGTAATACCAAATTTGGTATATGCGGATAGCGAAACAACCACGACGCATCATGAGCGTGGCGTGTAGTTATGACTCACATCACATGCATCTCATAATTTCCACGATATGGTCTGTCACGTTCGCCATGCAGTCATGTCATACCATACCAGTTTTGCAATATGTCATGAGAACAAAACAAACGGAAGAGCAACAAGATCATGAAATGAAAATCGTGATATTCATGACATACATGAGATGATTTGCATGTTAAGACTAGTCACTTATGTCCGCCAAACAGTCATGTTATGTCATACCAATTTTGGTATGGACACCTTTATCGAAATGATCAGGAGAGCGACAGTCACAGACAGACAGACAGACAGACAGGCAGGCAGGCAGGCAGACAGACAGATAGATAGATAGATAGATAGATAGATAGATAGATAGATAGATAGATAGATAGATAGATAGATAGATAGATAGATAGATAGATAGATAGATAGATAGATACGCTCAAAGTCGGTGAAGTTCGTTAAGAAATGCCTCGCATTCGCCCCGCCGCGGTGGTCTAGTGGCTAAGGTACTCGGCTGCTGACCCGCAGGGCGCGGGTTCGAATCCCGGCTGCGGCGGCTGCATTTCCGATGGAGGCGGAAATGTTGTAGGCCCGTGTGCTCAGATTTGGGTGCACGTTAAAGAACCCCAGGTGGTCTAAATTTCCGGAGCCCTCCACTACGGCGTCTCTCATAATCATATAGTGGTTTTGGGACGTTAAACCCCACATATCAGTCAATCAATGCCTCGCATTTAAAAGGGACCGAAGTCGCAGAACGACGCGTGAATGCAGCGCTACAGCTGTGCGTGTTTCCGTGTGTTCTGCCGTGTTTGTGCGGTTTTATCTTTCCTAAATAAATGCGCTCAAAAACTCCGCGATATCATGTCGACCCGGACGTCTCTGTTCAATCGCGTCCCCCGCTATCGGGGATGGTCTGCTGTACGAGCGCCTTATCTCTTTCTGAAGCTGAACGCATACAGCTGAGCAAGCCTGTACTTTCTCCCCGTCCAGTGCTGCACCGATACCGTAAGCGCACCGACAGACGGTACTGCTCTTCAAGATCTTTATCACTTCCGGTTGTTCGTGTACGCATCTCGTATGCGGCACCACGTTGTAAGGGGTTAGCTTACCTTAGCAAATACATACAGAAGTGGTTATGGGTGCTGTATTGGTGCGGTACTTTCACCGGTGTTACCAAGCAGCCAACAGAATGAGAACGAAACGTAACATGCATGTTTTAATACGCTGTCGCCTTACCTCTTTGGTTTACGTATAGAAACGCGGTCGACGCCGTGAAGCGGACTTACAAGGCTTGGCACCAAATTATGTAGCAGTCGCTCAATAAATATACAAAACAAAACGTTTTAAGGAATACTACAATTAAAATTTTAAAAAATATTCTTTGTGTTGTTAGGTTTGGCCTGGAGATTCGTCTTTCAATCCCTTCGGCGCCCAGTCTGCCAGACGCTGTCCCAGATTTGAACAATTACCCAGACAATGCGGCAAGCAAAGGCAAGTTCCCGTCTTTCAAATGCGGACCCTTTTGTCGTCTCTTCGAGCAAAAGCGGTGACTGATGGCCTCAGCGACTCATCGGGCGACGGGGAAGCTGGCGTGACCGGAGCCAGAGCTGACGGCGGAGCGGCGCTTCTTTAATCCTCAGTCAAGTAGCCACCGGCCGACTGCCTATGCCCGCCAGGCATTGTCCCTGCTGGCCGGAGGATGAGACGTCGTGTCGCCGCGACGCCACGACGAAAGAGGACAACAGGGACGGCATCTTCCTGGAAGAGACCGCGGCGGCCACCGCAAATCACCCCGCCAATTAGGCGAGCTGTGCGGCAGACCCTTTGATGTACGTTGTCGGGATCGTGGGAACTCTCGACTAGCGGCACACACACGACGAGGAAGAGCCCTGCTGGCGCCACCTTGCAGTGCAGTATTCACGCGGACCGTGCATGCTCGTCCCCCTCACCTGTGTGTGTGTGATTGGTGTTCCACTCGGAGAGGAGGAGCCCAACAGGGCTTAAAACGACGCCGCAGAGTGCTGGACGTCGCTCTGAACCATGTAACGGTTCAACCACCACGCTCGTGGTTTGTGAAACCACTAACCTTTCTTTGCTATAAATATGTGCAAATAGTGCCATAAACCTGTTTTGTTTTCCATATCCTCTTCTTGAAAGCGTTCAGTTCCTCCACCCGGTTGCATCTGCAACTTCTTCCTCCGACCCATAACAACTGGTGGCAGCGGTGGGATGCCATCACCTGCAACTTCTTCCTTCCCATCTCTTACAGTGTATAAGACATTCCTAAAGAAAAGGAAGCGTAAAGCTCTTTTTTTCTTTACATTTCATCATCAAAGTAGAAGTACTTTAACATGGGGAATTTCGAGGATTTTTCATACTTTTTCGGAACGGTAACAGCCCCGGCAAAGTTGGCTTTTCCAGTTCATTTCACCACTGTCAATGATCGTTTTTACCCCCTCTAAAATTGCTCGCTTATAACTTAGAAGTGTGGCAGCTTGGGCTGGTTGGTATGGCTGAGAATAGTTCTAGCGCAAGAACAAAACGACGACACAGAGACAACGTGGTGTCCTTGTGTCCTTGTCTCTGTGTCGTCGTTTTGTTCTGGCGCTATAACTATCGTCATGCTCGCTTATAAACTTCACCGCTTTTTCCTTCCCTTAACGCCAGCCGCAAAAATCAAAAGCGAGGCTTTGTTGCGTAAAATTTGCATAATAGATGTAAAAGAAGCGTTTATAATGGCCCAGAACCCGGGCATTGTTTCACAAAAAAAAACATCGTCAGACAAACCAGCGTCAATCAATGGGATGTAATGAAGAAATGCGGTCCCTTGCCTTGCAACAAAAAAAAATCCTTAAAAAATGATGGGGTCAGTATATTACGGTAATTTTGCCTTTTTCTTTGCAACCTAAGTTTCGGCCACCGTAGCGATATTCAGAGCCCTTTTCCAGCGATTTTCTTTTTAAAACGAGATCAGCCTATGAACGAGGTCGAATACCACGTTGAAGTGCTTGATCGTTGTTTTTTGAAAACGCAATCCGAGATTACCAAGCGAAGTGTCAAGCAGGTTTCGCGAATCATCATCATCATTATTATTATTATTATTAATATTATTATTATTATTATTATTCAATATGTGTACGCCGACGAAATAGCAAGGGAGCATGAAACACGCATTTGTGAAACGCACATCCCGCTGATAAATAACCAACCAGATTCCACGTCATTCGTGCGCGGTACTTGACTAATCGGCCTCATACACGCACACTGCAGAAGCGGTGGCGCTGCACCTGTCTACATTACGCGGTCGTAAATATTATTTATGCCCACCTTCGTGCCGGAACGCTCACGCGCGAGTAGTGTCGCAAGAGGAAGCAAGTGCTTCGCGTGCTTCGGTGCCACCGACGAGGTCACACAAGCGGTCATCGTCGCCCCTCGGCAAAAAGGTGCCACGTCTCTCGCTCCGCGGCGATGCGTTCGCACGCAGTCACTGATTTCGGTGAACGATCATGCCCCGCTTGCGCTGAAAAAATTGAGGGACCCTTAAGCTTCGCCTTTAAGAGTTCAACGCGATAGCGAAATCCGGTCACTAGTGCGCCCTTCAACCGCTAACTGCACACTTATTCATATGTTTTGTTACACACACACGCACACACACACACACGCACACGCACGCACGCACGCACGCACACACACACGCACGCACGCACGCACGCACGCACGTACACACACACACACACACACACAGTAGATTTTAACAGCGCGCGCGCGAATGGTACATACAGGTTTTGGTCAAAAGCAAGAGTCGCATGGTCTCCAGATACACGCCGAGCGCTCGCCATCTCGAAGGCCATAAAGAGTCTCACAATGCCTCACAGATGGCAGCCCGTAATCTAGCGTTTGCTGTTTGCTTGATCACCGCCTCTGATGCCCCGCCGCGGTGGTCTACTGGCAAAGGTATTCGGCTGCTGACCCGCAGATCGCATGGATCGAATCCCGGCTGCGGCGGCTGCATTGCCGATGGAGGCGGAAATGTTGTAGCCCCGTGTGCTCAGATTTGGATGCACGTTATTGTCACAAACGACTCCAATTTTCGGAGCATCCGCGGGCCCCACCTATCAAGGAAGGGCGCTTTTGTGTTGGGGGACGACATCCGGCGACTATAACGACCCAGCGTGGCGCCGGCTCGTCTTCCCAGCACCGGTACCGGAAGGGGCACCGGCGATCTAAACAAGGAAAATTACTCGCAGATGAGACGGGAGCACGTGTACGCCCCCGAAGAGGTTTGAACTGCATCGGAAGAGCAGTTGACGTACAGCCAGCAACAAGTGCGGTCGTCGGTGTCGCGAGTCTCGCGTAGGCGGCGAGCATGGAGTGACCCGCGCAACGTATTGAGACGGCTGCAATTCCGGGCACCCTCGTCGTCTACCAAGCCGGCGAGACCTTCAGCGGCACCCGTCAACTCCCCTACGTGCACCAAGAGCTGGCCTGGTCAGTATGGAACTTTTTATTGTGACTTTTTTTTAAACTGTTAAATTATTTTAACCAGCCTTTTGTTTTTATTTGTAGTTTTGTGCGCTGCGACGCACTTTCAAATTTAAAAAGCGCGACCAATGACCATTCTGTAATTATTTCCTTGTAACCCTCTTTTACTATTTCCATCTTGTTGTTATTTTATTAATGTTCCGCATATTTATCTTTTGTTTGTGCCTCTTGTAGTGTTCTTATAGAGCATAGTTTGTTTTATAGCCTTTCTTTCTCATCGCGTATCAGTTTTCTTTCCTCTGTTATTTCTGTTAACTCCTGCATTTGCCCTTGTTTCAATTAAATGCTAGTTCGTTTTGCATAAAGTCTCCGTGTCTGCTTACGAGTGCGTCGGTCAGGCCTACACATCACCACACGTGCAACCCCGCACGGGTCGACCAACCCGCAAATAAATTCGAAATGTGCCACTGTGAGGCATTTCAGGCGTCGCAGGCCGAAGCGTAAAGTGGAAGCCTGCGAGTCTGCCGCACGTCGGTGTCGGATCGGCGGGGCCTCACTCGAAGTGTGTGACATTATCTGGCGTCCGCGCGACAGGACTGGCCGACCACGTGGTGATGTCTGGGAGACTGGCGTAGCTCTGAGCGTGATATGTAGACGTCCATGATTGTTTTGTTGGTGGACAACTGTTTTAACAATGGACGGCACGGAGTTTGATAAGCTGATTGAACAGGGCAGGGGTTTTGGCTTTGAGGTCAGAGAATTGTACGATTTCGTGGAAAGAGAGTGCACTAAGCGTAAAGAGGAGCGGGATGCAGAACGCACTAGGTACATGCAAGATATGCAACTCGAGATGGAACGTGAAAGAGAGCGGTCGAGACTCAGAATAGAAGAGGCGAAAGAGCGCTTGAAGTTAGGACCACTCACTACGCAGCCGGACCCCTGCTCAGGCTCTGAAATTTCTAATAGCGCGACCGTCCATGCCCCGAACAAGTTGGCACAGTCGTACCATGAGTACGTTGAGAAACTGCGCCTGAAGATTCAAAGCAGGCGGCGCGAATTTGAGGCTTTTGATGCAAGGCACAAAAGGGGCAAAGAGCCCGTAGGTGCCAGAGCACTGAGAGCCGGCCAAGGTAATAGTACTGTTGGGGATAACTTCGGGTTCACGAGTTAACCTAAAACGTTAGCTGCTGAAAGTCCCGTTGTGGCCACAAAGGCCACTGAAGGCCACAGTGATGGCGACGAGGCGCTGTGCCTGGAGAGTCTTGTTAATACAGAAATGCCATCTGTAATGGACTTGGCACAGCCATCCTCTTTGTGCGTCGCCATAGCAGCTAAATGTAAAGTTCGCAGTACCTCCGGCCCGGTAGGTGAGGACCCCTGTACAGACGGCGGGGCACAGTCGGGTGCTGACGCACCCTGCGAGCTGGGCAATGTTGGGGCAAGTAGTTCTCCCAGGTGCGAGCGGCGCAGCCCCGAGGAAGACGCTTGCATTGCTCAGCCGTCAGTCAAGCTTCCCGCAAGTCAGGGTGTCCACAAGTTAACGGAAAATCCCGACTGTATAGTCATTATAGCCGAAGAGACAAGCGAGACAAGCTCTGCTCTGCAAATGTTGCAAGCGGACTTCTCGAAAGTGAGCACTGAGCAACGTGCAAAAGGAAAAAGACGCCGCAAAAACAAGAACAAGAGAAAAGCGAAGGGTGTAAATCACCCATGAAATCGAGAATTGCCAAACGGCAATCAACGCAACGAAAGCTTCGATTGCGTTTTGTGGCATTCGCCAGTAGAGTGGGTTGCCATGCTCCAAACCACCCGACAGGTAGAAAGGGGAGGCAGGCATTTGTTCGTGGAGCTCGGAAGAGCCAACCCCCTTCGCTCCATTGTCCGGCTCGAAACGCGGGGCGCCTTGTAATACCCCTGTCACACGGCCACCACTAAACTCCGTTGATTACCGTCAACGTAAATCTCCCCTAGGTGGTTCGACGGAGAAGGAGTTGTGGCAGTGTCACACGGCAATAAAAAGTTGTAACAGTCGGCGCGAGGGGGCTCAGCTGGCGCTGTTTGATTTTCAGAAAAGTATTCTAATTTCATCTCTATTGATTTTTGTGAATCCTCGTTCTGGGGTTTTTTACCAAAAACACTAATAAGGAGGTAAGAGGCTAACAAACCATAAAAATATTTTCAAATAAAAACGAATTCACTAATGTAGCGATGCTGCTAGTGACGCTGGCCACGATGTGCTTTTAGTTGTTTTGTTGCCTGTGTTCACGCCTGTGTACGAAAGTTCTTGTGCTTCCTTGCCTCGTGAGCGCACATTTTGTGTTTCTTCAGCCATGAGTGACACAGTGACGACCACAACCACGCGCATGGACGAGATATTTTTCCAATGGCGCCGGCCGGCCCGACTCGCGAGGCACCACGTGCGAGGCACGGACTGTAGAGCATCGGTGTTGAGAGTAAGTGAAACTCTGGCGGGCGTAAGTATATGTAAACAAACACGCGTTGTGAATGAGTACTACAATGAAAGAACGTTTAAGATTGCCAAAATGTATTATTCTTTCACTGCGGCCACTTGGTGCTCGAAATTTTTCTCTGACCTCTAGACTGCTGGGGACGAGATTGCCTCGTTTCGCTGCGAAGGGAGATCGTTGAACGTCCTTGCGAAACGCTCCGTTTACCTTCGTTTGAGTAAGGTGGCCGTGTGACACGGACCGCATCTTCGTTGTCGTAAAGACGAAGGAGTGTAAACGGTCTTCGCCGGTGCCCGTGTGACAGGGGTATAAGGCAGCGCCTTTCGGCCGAGCGACACAACATCGTTCGGAGACCCGTTTCCGTAGAACGCGGTGTCGATGAATGCATGCCTCCGGAGGTGTAGACTAAAGGGGAACAGATGTCCGTGTAGCGGCCGTACACGCTTTTGTCTGCCCTGGTTGCTCCGAAGGGCGCCCCCACGAGCACGGCCACCTCGAGCACGGATAAAGGTTACGTACATAGGAACTCAAAGGTAACCTTAAAGGCAAATGGACTTGTTTGAAACAATGTTCATTTCTGTTTTTCGATTTTGGAGCATTCCATGAATGGGGGGGACTAATAGCTTAGTAAATCTTTTGGTTTGCTTGTGTCGTCTGTGTGTTTGTAGGCGATTTTCTGTTGTTTCAAACCTATTACCCGTTCAGTTAGGGAAGCCTTGTTTTAGGGATATTTTTATTTCATTAGTTGGGCTTTTTGTTTTAAGAGACTGGTTGGTCATATAATCAGTCTATCACGGTACGCATGTATGATAATCAAGGCGTTATGTGCATGTTCTTCACAACTTTCCTTGTAATTATCATTTCGAAATGAAGTGCTTTAGTGTGCAGCAGGTTCAAGAACTGTGCCACAATTAATGATCATGCCAATTTATTACTCATTCAACTTTTTCGAAAGCTGCCTGTCAATGAGTCACTTTTCAATACCGCTTAAAGCGTGTGTTGTTTGATGATGTGACATCAAAGGATGCTTACGTGCCTTAGCTTGGAAGTGTACAGTATTTTTGTGTTTTTTCTGTTCGAATGTGTGCGGCCATGACGTTGTGCGCGAGTTATGACTTGCATCTTATGGTGACCGTGAAGTGTGGTGTGTCAGGTGTTCTCTGCGATGTCGTCCACATCAGTGAAATGGTGCGTGAAAAAGAAAACGCATTGGTGGACAACTGGAACACTGCAAGCTCTCGAACATTGCGCGTTTGTGATTTTTCTTGAATATTACACAGTAATATTCTTAAGAAGGGGGCTATGTCACAAACGACTCCAATTTTCGGAGCATCCGCGGGCCCCACCTACCAAGGAAGGGCGCTTTTGTGTAGGGGGACGACATCCGGCGACTATAACGACCCAGCGTGGCGCCGGCTCGTCTTCCCAGCACCGGTACCGGAAGGGGCACCGGCGATCTAAACAAGGAAAATTACTCCCAGATGAGACGGGAGCACGTGTACGCCCCGAAGAGGTTTGAACTGCATCGGAAGAGCAGTTGACGTACAGCCAGCAACAAGTGCGGTCGTCGGTGTCGCGAGTCTCGCGTAGGCGGCGAGCATGGAGTGACCCGCGCAACGTATTGAGACGGCTGCAATTCCGGGCACCCTCGTCGTCTACCAAGCCGGCGAGACCTTCAGCGGCACCCGTCAACTCCCCTACGTGCACCAAGAGCTGGCCCTGGTCCGTATGGAACTTTTTATTGTGACTTTTTTTAAACTGTTAAATTATTTTAACCAGCCTTTTGTTTTTATTTGTAGTTTTGTGCGCTGCGACGCACTTTCAAATTTAAAAAGCGCGACCAATGACCATTCTGTAATTATTTCCTTGTAAACCCTCTTTTACTATTTCCATCTTGTTGTTATTTTATTAATGTTCCGCATATTTATCTTTTGTTTGTGCCTCTTTGTAGTGTTCTTATAGAGCATAGTTTGTTTTATAGCCTTTCTTTCTCATCGCGTATCAGTTTTCTTCCTCTGTTATTTCTGTTAACTCCTGCATTTGCCCTTGTTTCAATTAAAAATGCTAGTTCGTTTTGCATAAAGTCTCCGTGTCTGCTTATGAGTGCGTCGGTCAGGCCCACACATCACCACACGTCAACCCTGCACGGGTCGACCAACCCGCAAATAAATTCGAAATGTGCCACTTCGAGGCCTTTCAGGCGTCGCAGGCCGAAGCGTAAAGTGGAAGCCTGCGAGTCTGCCGCACGTCGACGTCGGATCGGCGGGGCCCTCACCCGAAGTGTGTGAGACAGTTATAGAATCCCAGGTGGTCGAAATTCCCGGAGCCCTCCACAACGGCGTCTCTCATAATCATATCGTGGTTTTGGGTCATTAAACCTCACAAATCAATCAACGCTTCTGAAAAGCATGATAAGTTAGCGCTAGATGGACATAGTTGTCTATTTTTAGAGCTGTTTGGAAGTTCATGTGCGTTTTAGGCGGCGATGGCTGCACTATCCCGGCCTTTTTTGACGTAGCTTTATGGCCTCCCAAATGCGCCTACAAATCGCCGAATGGGCTCGTTTCCGTCGTGACACTTTTCAAACAAAATGCGTTAAGGAGACTTCTTAAGTGCCAACCACTGGCACGCGTTCGCTCGCGTCTACGCGTCAAAAGCGTCAAATGCGCCTCTCGGCGTCGACGTCGGAGGGGCATACGCGAGCTGGCGCGAGGGATCAATCCGGGCTTGATATTTCGCCTCGCGTACGCTACGTCACCACGCGTACAGCGGCGCCGACCAACCAGAGGCCGCGCGCCAACCAACCAGAGGCCGCGATGACTCCGAGTGCTGGGCCTAATGGCTGCCGCTTCGAAGGCACGGCCGAGTGCTAGAGGCAAGCACGAAAACTACTCCAAACGTTCCTGTATGACCGCTTCGTCATCTAGAATGACACGACGAATGTCTGCGAGTGCTACCAGCGTGACTCAATTTCGTGCCGAGTGCGAGTGACGCCGACAAATCCAGCGAGTACCTGCCGGCTTGCTAGCGAGTGCCTGCCAGTTTCAGTGTGGTCGTTGGCCGGTGTGAAAACATCGTATCGGCGATTGTACTGCGCCTGTGCTTTCATCTCCATACGTTGTGCTCGAAGTCAGTGGGCTGTGGTGGTAAGATGCTTCCGATGATACAAGTCAGGATGATCGACACTAGCCGGATGCCGAAAAAGATGTGTGCTTCGTTTGCATTCCTCGGTGGAAGCTGACGGGACAAACTCAGACAAGGAAAGTTAAGTTGTTTACGTCTCAGCTGGCTAAAAAAAGAAAAAAAATATACATAGAAAGAGTGCTTGAGGCTTGTCTGATGCCTTGCAGTAGCGTGTGATGCCAAGCTAGTGACATGTGATCATCGTTTACATCGGCGTACGAACTCCGTTGAGGTGTAGTGCATGGTGTCACTGACACGAACGAATTGATCCGGCATGCGTGTTTACACCAACGAATTCAGCTGTAGCTCCGATGTGCGTGTTTACGTTAACGAATTCTACTGAAGCTTCGATGTGCGTGTGTACGTGAATGAATTGCACTGTAGCACCGGTGTGAGTGTGAACGAGAAGCATACGACAAATGCAACTGTGTGATCTGTTAGCCGTCGTCGTACAGCGGTGTGAAACAGTCATACTGTGACAATTGCCAGCTGATTGTATGTGCTCCTGCAAAACTACATCCACTAGCAGTCGATGCAATAGGCAGGCATGACAATTTTCGGCCTTGAAAATCTTCGAAACACTACGGTCGCACCGGATGTTCACGGCGCTCATGGTCTCACTTCCGGAACATGTGCTGCACAAGCGCGGTGCTTTGTGTTCAGCCGTGCAGTGCTGCAGTTGTGTGAGAAGCAAGCAATGGACGGTGCCTTCATTGACAACGAGGTTCTCATCGCTGCAGTGCAGCATAGACTACCATTATGGATGGCAAGCCACCGGCAGCACAAGGACAAGATGGTGAAGGCCGTGATGTGGCGGGAGGTAGCCGCAGCCGTGTTACCGAATGTAAATATTGATGGTAAGTTAGCACTTGGTCGTTCGTGCGACATGCATAAGCGCTTCAATCTTTGTATTTCCATTGCGCAGACGCCGCCGAGCTTGTGCAGAAGCGCTGGAAGTCGCTACGTGACAAGTTCCGGCGGCTCTTCGTAGCAAATAAAAAAGCAAAGAGCGGTGCCGGCCTGGACGATGGGGAGTGCATCACCATCACGTGGCCATATTTCCAGCTTCTATGCTTTCTCAAGGATACCATGCAAACAAGGGCGTAAGTCATTTTATTATTCGTTGTCATGAGCATTGCTAAATGTCATCTTTTTAAATAGAAATAATGTGACACTGAAAATTCTGTGATTTTCAGGTATGCATATATTGAATGCAGTGTACGGCATGTAGGAAGTTCAAGTGTTGATTACTGTTACATGTGGCCAAGGCAGCAGTGTGCAGTGATATGAAAAAATTATCTGTTTCAACAGCTATAGTAATCTAAGCAGTGTGGTACTGACAATACTGATAGAGGTCTGAACATTAATGACAACCACATTAAAGACCTTGAGAAAACCTTTTGCTGACACAATGGTGTGCATTTTTCCATTGTTGAGCAGTGTTGTCAAATGGAAAACAAATGTTTTTTTGTGCATATTCAGAGAGCCCTCTTTGCATCATACATGTTCCCTTTTTTCGCTATTTCACCCACCACGGTGGTTTTGTGGTCGTGGTGCTCAACTGCTGACCCACAGGTGTAGGATGAAATCTCATTCACAGCAGCGGCATTTTAAATGGAGGTGAAAATGCTTGAGGCCTTTGTGCATTGATATAGGTGCAAATTATAAAGAACACCAGGTGGTCGAAATTTCCAAAACCCTTCACTACGGCGTCTCTCTCGTAATGACATGGTGATTTAGAGATGTTGAACCCCAAAATTATTTTTGCTACTTCAGGGAACACTGATATTTTTTTTTCATTAATTGAGTGTTACATCAACTCAACTTTGTACTAAGTCTTTTCACAGATACCTCAAGAATGTGCTGCACAATATTTGTTGATTCAAAGAGCGAATTAGGGGTGCAAGGGTGCCACGACCCTCCCCACCAATTTTTTTCAGGGTAGGTGGTTCCTCAAGATATGCCGCACGAGTCGCATATTTCATAAAAATCTCCTCATCGAATTGAAACCACTGAGAACTCGTTCTTGAAGGTACAAGATTAAAGGCATATTATAGAGAATCGATTATGCGAGTTGCTTGCGTTAAGGAGCTTTAACACTAAGATTGAAAAAGATAACTTTGCACTAATGAACTCGTGAATCAACCCAGATTCAGGCGAAACTGTGGAGTCTGACTGAGTAGCTATGTTGGTGAGCTTGGGTTCGTACTTCAGTTCGGTTCTGAAAAAGTACAGTGAGACTGAGCACTCTCATTGTGGCGAGTCTGAGTCGGAGTGAGTCCCTCATAGCAAAATGTATTTCTTAATTGAATCTGAGTGAGCTGTAATTTCTTTTTTGACCTTGGTCATGGCATGGCTAAAGTGAAAATCCCGTTGCATTCGCTGTCAAAGCCTTTTCTCCAGACTTATATGGCATATAATTGGATACCATGAGCCACGATATGTTCCACAGGTGATGATAATTTATATTACCTAGGAGTGGCAAGAAGACATTGGTTGTTGGAATGTGAGAGTGGTAATGAAAACTGACATTGGCAGTATTGAGGCGAATGCAAAAATATCGGGGCTCCAGCAAATATTGAACCCACCAAGAGGCCAGGCCTGACCTGTTATGCCTTAAAAGGGGGGAGGGGTTTAGGTTTGCCACAGTTTTATATCACCTATGACTGCTTGTTTTGCTCGTCACTAGATGACGCAAAAAGAAGCTGTGGTAAACTCTCGCTCCCGTTTGAACATGCTGCAAACAGCCACCAGAGTTGGCAGGCCACACGCTCACGTGCCCACTTAAATAAAAATTGACATTGTACCAGTATATTATATATACATATATATATATATATATATATATATATATATATATATGATACATACACACACACGCAGTTGTGTTCGAGATCAATGAACAAATATATTGGCTGTAAGTAAACTGCATATTGTGCCTTTACGTTTAACGTTGCCGCAGGCATTCACATTATTCCTACACCACATGTATGGTCATATTGCATCAAACTAAACGTTGTAGTTCGTCGAAGAATAAACAATACTTACATTTTTTCTTTATTTTAAAATTGACTGAATATTCCAGTGAAAGCACTATAAGACTCTAGGAATCATCTTATATGTACTGTTGACATCCTTGCTATAAGGTATGTACTCTTCTCTGTTAGCATCTGTTTGCAGTTATTGGTGAATTACATGTGCTATAGTAGCAGAGTATGTGTAGTTTACTACATCAATGTTGCCTGCCCATCATTGGCTTTAGGCATAAGGACATGGCCGCTGCTGCAAAACACCTATTACTGTTTGGTCAATCAGCCCGGCTTCTGGTATGGCTAATATGGTTTGCTATATATTTAATTTATGAAATGTTGTTAATATTGTTTTTTTTTGCCAATAATGATCCCTGTCCATCTATTTGCCAAGACAAGGTACTATGCCAGGGATTTTCTTGGGGTAAAATGAAATTGTGATCACTTCATCTATCATTAACTGTGCCATTTCAAGTTGTGTATTGCCAGCACAGTTAGCTTCTTGGTTTTCTTTTTGTATGTGGTTCGTGCCATAAAATTCTAGATTACATAAACGAAATGTAAGTATGTTATTGTGATTTTAGTTATGTTTACATTGTTTGACCTTAGATTGCCTCAATGCCAAAGTTTAATTTAAGTGCAAGTAAATAAGTTGATGGGTCCTTTGTATGTGGTCTGGAAAACACGCAAAACCAGATATAGCAAAGTATTTTAGTGTGGAAGTGTGTGAAATACCAAGTGATTGTGCTTAGGAAAAACCACAGTTTAATCCTTGATTCTATTTCAGTGCAGAAAGAGGTGAAATTATATTTCATTTTTATTTATTTAGAGTTCCTGCAATGCCATAGTGGCATTACTGCAGGGGAGTTTACACACGAAATTCAATGTGGTTACTAACATTTCTGTGAATAGTGACGCTTTAAAACATTCTGGAAAATAAAACAACATATAATAATTACAGCATGCAATCGAAAATATTTCAGTAACAATGTGACATGTGCTAACAGGCACTAAAAGTGAATAAGCATGCCATGATGTCACAACGATGAAAAAAAAAAGCGCTGTTGTCACTCAAGTTTACAATATCTTTGGGAAGTTTGTTCCACTCTCTACGTGTTTTTAAAAGAAGTAGTTAGTAAAAGTTGTTGTTTTGAATGCGTATTCTCGTATTTTATGTGTGTGTTGGCATCTTGTGGAACGATATGTTGGTGCTACTGGGTATTCACCTCTAAAAAAGGTTATAGTATATACTAGGCAGAAGTTTAGTCGAAGTTTCCGTCTTCCAGATTGTAAAGTTTCCCAGCCTAATGTGGCCTTTATATCTGATATACTAACAAATAGCTAGTAATTTTTGCGGACGAAACGAGCTGCCTGGTTTTGAATTTTTCTATTGTTTTTCTGCAAGATACTTTTGAGCTGGGTCCCAGGTAACACAAGCATATTCAAGTATAAACCTTACATGCAGGTAATAGAGAATTTCCTTTACCTTTTTGTTGCACAGTGAAAGTTTCTGTGAATAAAATACAATGTTTTACTAGCCTTTAAGATTCATGTGTTCTATGTGCCTGTTCCGATGAAATGATTCTGTTAATAAATTCCTAAATATTTACATTCGGGTACTTCTTTAACTGGCTTTTCATCAATGTAAGGTTATAACGTTCACACTTGTTGCTGCCTGCAGGACATCTGGAAATTATGTTAGCCCTGCAAGCTTGCAGAGCACTTCAAGCGTTTTCCTGCAGTCCGGGTGAACCAGTAAGGCCTGCAAGCCAGCTGCAGGCTGGCAGGCAACCACCGAGGCCTGACAGCCCTACTACCCGCATAGGTATGAATGTGCAGGAGCTTCTGCAGGACATGGTCCAGTTTGAAGACCAGTGTTTAGAACTGTCGGAAGCTTCTGCACATTCAGACGATGATGCTTTCAGGCCTCCAGGGGTTGTTTGCCCAAACACCCAAGAGAGGACTGCACCAGAGCCTGCTGTCGCCGATGGAAGTGCCGGGTAAACACCAACCCAGCGAAGAAGTCGCAAAAGAAAGAATGAAGAAGAGTTAGATAGAATACTCAAAATTGTGCAAGACTTGTGCGAGACATTGAAAAAAACTGAGTCAAGAAACGAACATGAATATTTTGGGCTTGTGCCTGGCTAAATACTTTGAGAAGATGCCAGGAAAGCGACAGTAGAGCTTGAAAGTGAAGATCATGCAAGTAGTAATGGAGTATGTGGACTATTTTCTTTTTTATTTCAATGGCTGAAGTGATTTTTTTTATTAAGGTACGGGGCCAAGTGCAAATTTCTTTTAAAATGTCATTTTTACATTTTTCTGTCATGTTAACTGAATCACTCATTATTTTGGCTGCATGAACTTTCTCTTTAAACAGTTTTTTTGCAAAGATGCAAGGAAAAATGTTACACTAACCCCAACATTTGCGAAGACAAAACTGAAAGTGCCTGTTTTGTGTGCATCGTAAGATTAGCTTGATATGTGATATTTTGTTTACTCTTTAAAGAGGTTGTGAAAAGGTCACTTAACACGACATGCGGCACCATCAGTAGCCACATGCTCTAACTATATCATCAGCCTGAATGAGCCTGCATAGACGCTTTGACTGTCTAGAAACGCAGAACTCTACGGCATCTGTGAGCGCGTGCAAGAGGCATCCCACAAGATGCTGCTTAATATGACATCAGCTACAGAGTTCAAGTTGGTGCCTATTGCTTATGGCAAAGGTGCTGATAGGTGTTTGAATTGCATGCACTCGCAAGTACCGAAGAGTTTTGCAATCCTCGATAGGCAAAGAACTACTTATGCTGACGTCGCCTAGTTGTGCGTGTGGATGTCGGTGGTTTCCGCATTGTCGTTTTATATCGAGCGTTTTATGACTCTTTTAGCCTTCATATTAAATGTGCAAATATGTAATAATGCTTTGTTAGCATTGTCAACTTGAACATTTTAGTCATAAAAACCATACACTTCTCACCAGGTTAATGCACAGCATTGTGCATGCATTGTTCGCACTCAAAGGACACATATGTCAGCCTGTTACAATTAGATTTGCTCTCTCATTTAAATAATGTCTACAGAAAGAAAAAAGGCAAACAGCTGCTTGAGTGTAACTAGTTACAAATATGCAAGACTTAGCGCTCCTGATTGTGTAGGTGCCGCACCTGGTTTAAAATGTTTTTTTTGATTTTCTTGAAACCCTGTTTAATCACCGTGCTTTTATATTCATTTGAAGAGATTTATTTTGGGTTCATTGCACAGGGCAAAGCTTCTTTTCTGTGCGTGAAAAGATTAGAATTTGTAGAATGTGGAATTTGAGTGCACACTTATTTTTTGCTACTTCAGGGAGCACTAACATTTTTTTTCATTAGTACACTTTGGTACACAAAATGCACACTTTAAATATTAATTTGACTTGCAAAAAAATTTATACAAAAATAGGGCTTGTCTTTCAATGCTCTCATATGCCTATAAAAATCTGCTTTGTGACTCAGACTAATAATCTCCAAGTCTTGTCACTAAAAAAAAAAAACACCTCCGATAATTTGCTTTATACCTATAGGATCAGGGGAAGCGAGGAGTGTTTGAAGGGGTCATAACACCCAATTTTCGAACATGTTCTGTCGGTTAATCGTTTCGGCATTCACAAATTAGCTGGCAGAATGGTAGCGAATTTGCATGAACACTTACTTTGTAATTGAGTGGTTTCATAAATACACAAGTGGCTGGACAGTGGGGCAGCACTCGTGAGGAATTATGTAACAAGCAGCTAACTTTTCGAGCATCTGCATTCCTGCGAGCAGTTCTTCGTCAACTGTATGTGAAACCTGTTATTTTAGCCTTGTTTCATTCGGCACTGAAATTAGAATACTTGCTGCAGCTGAAACTTGGTATAACAGAACGGCTACACTCCTTAATGTGCATTGTCACGTTCGTCATGGCAAAAGGCTAGTCGCTGGGGGTGGGCAAGGTTTTCTTTTATTGTAATATTTTAAGGTTTGCTTTTTATAACCAGTCTGGGAATAATATACCTTTTACTTTTAGTGTTCACTGAAAGTGAAGTTTTTGAGTGATTGTGACATGGCCCCTTTATTTAGTCATGAAATATGTGATTTGGTCATTAATCTTGTGACTATATTTTATATTTATTTGTGTATTGTAAATATTATCAGGGTTGCACAGAATGAATTTGGGGAATATACGTCATTTTGATGATGTCTGTCTTTATAATAAAAGTTACTTCAGTAATAATTACCAAGGTATGCTTTGTTCACATGGTCATTCGTGAATTATATGCTTGTATTGTGATGAGCTACATACAGTATGACACAAAGCATTTATGCCACAATGCACCTGCATTTCATTGCTAATGCGGCTTCACTCATGCAAAATGTTTGCAACACGTAAGTTACTAACGTAAATGAAAAGTACAGTTGCTTTTGCTGCATACCTTAAAGGGTACCGACACCATATTTCTAAGGCGAGTTTAGTCTGACTAACTAATCTCCTGTATACACAGACGACTCTGAGAAAGTATAACACTCGGCAAATTCTGATAAGGTATTTCATTTCAACATTAAAATCAAATTTCTCGCAGGGCACCTTACAACATCGACACTAAGTTGACCTCGGGACTTGAGTACTAATTTTGGTGACTTCACGCTGCATTCTGGCTAGTTGTGATGATATCTGGTACTGGAACTTCTGAGATGGCTGCTTGGTTCGTGGAAATGTGACCATATCTTGTACTAGCACGTAACGAAAAGGTCATACTTTGTTGCAACGACAGGGGACACTAGGAGTTTAAACTAGCTTTCAGAACACTATAATTAGTTTTTCAGGGCACACTTGCGCATTGCGGTACATTTTCTAGGCTTCTGAGTGCTTGGCCTTTCCTTGGTTGTAAAAAAAAACAAAGTGAAATTTTTGTCAATACCCTTTCAAAAGGACAATTACAAGTTCTCTGTAAATGTAAAGGCTTAGCCATTTCCATATGTATGAGCCAGATTTATTTGCACGCCATGGATATTGTACTGATGAAGTGCATTTATTTATGAGACGAGAATAAATATAATTGTTCGAACCCATCGATCCCAGACATTGTCCAAGTTGGGTTTTAAAAGACAAATATTGAAACCTAAATGTTTGTAGATTATTAGACATATGTATTAGTCTTAATATAATTTAATTTGGTTTTAAAGTAAGCTGGAGTTAAAACCGGTGTTAAATTTCTCATCAAAGCAATTAAAGGTTATAAACGATTCAGCTATGTCTTGCCTTAAGTTGGCCCTCATGAGCACAGGTTATGGTCTTTTAGATATAGGTTATCTACTTGATACAGTGACTGCTGTCACTGAGCATTTGAAGAAGTCGGTAATGTCAAACCCGAGCATGGTTGCAGAAGGCAACAGGAATAAACTTATTGTTGGGATACTGTACATTCATTGTGCACGGTATCTCAAGGGCCTAAGCAAAGTAGGCAGTTGACACAGCGTTAACATTGTTTTTATGGTTGCCAATAAGCTGGGTTACATTTGTGTCGCAGCGCAGAGGAATGAGAGAGTTAAACACAACAAGCTGACCCAGAAAGCAACAGGAATAAACTTATTGTTGGGATGCTGTACATTCATTGTGCACCGTATCTCAAGGGCCTAAGAAAGTAGGAAGTTGACACAGCGTTAACATTGTTTTATGGTTGGCAATAAGCTGGGTTACATTTGTGTCGCAGCGCAGAGGAGTGAGAGATTTAAACACAAGAAGCTGACCGATATTTGTTTAATCAATCACACCAACCAATTCATTGATTGCCGTACAAGTGTAGTTGACAGGGATCCTTTTTTTTATTCCCCTGAGTGTACAATATGGTGGATCGATTGAGCAACAGGCCGATGCACTGTTTCACGACACACAGCGGCGCTGCTATGTCTTGTAGAAAGATGCTATGTACTGCGGTAGCCACGGCTTTCTATGCAGTCAAAGTATTCAATGGCAGTTAAAGTATTCAATGAATATGTTATGGTCCAGTAATCGTATAACTTGTCACTGCCCCCCCCCCCTGTAACATTGAGCATCCACTTGGTAGCTTGTGTGCTCTGTCCGATTGAAGTTCGTAGCACTCGCTAAACATACGGTTTTGCAAAGGCACAAGACCATTGCAGAGTCACTGAAAATGTTACATTGCCCCAGTTTGTGTCAAAATGACACCGCTTTAATTCACAACATTTGGACTTAGTAAAATAAAAGTTTATTTTTCACAGAAGAATAATGTACAGAACACATTCAAATTTGAGGAGAATAGAAGGTATGACAAGATGAGCCAGGGAGCACAGAAACAAAGAAAAGTGAAAAGCTGATTGCGTGAGGAGTCAAATATAGGTAGGCAAAGTCACTCATGAGAGAACCCTCACACTCACATTGGCATCAAGCCGCGAGTCTGAGCCAAAGTAAGTGAAGTATTTTGGCAAGTCTGAGTGAGTGAAATTGAGAAAAATTGAGAAATCGAGTTTGAGTTCCACAGAGAAAAAAGTTTGGTACCTTTTCTGTACCTTTTCTCTGCAACAGCAAAAGGAATGTAACCATATTTGCTTACTTGTTGTAGCTCACGCATACAAAGTTTTATAAAAATCAATTCAGTACATTTTGAGAAAAGGTAGGTTGAAGTTGAAAAACTTACAGAAAACGCACCTTGAGAAAAACTAATTTTTACATCCACATACTGCTTACGCCAGAGGTTGCGTGGCACACTACGGTGCGGAATTTAAACCACGTGGAGTGGCTTCTCCGTCGGGCTTGAACAGCTTCGTTCCTCAGAGTACAGTGAATTTTTTGGTGTCAAGACTGCAAATTCAATTTTTTGCTGGGTTCACCCTACCATACCCCCTTAAGAGCAGCTGTCACACTGAAGAATGGGCAAGCAGTGCCATGCTAGAAAGGAGAGTGATGACGCAGCTGTGCATCCTTGCCCGAACTGGCAGTGAAGAACAAGTGTCTAGGAGGGCTGCTTCTTTGTCAGTCCTGGTAGATTCCACTGCCAAGGAACCTGGCCAGCCGTGCTAGAAAAGTAGCTGGCGAACAACCTTCTTGCAGCACCTGCATCACCATCGTAGTTTCGTGCCTGTGTTGGAGCCATGGCAAAGAAACTGTTGTCTGGCACATGTTGCACACCATGCCGCCAGCGCCCTCCAACAACGTTTCCGAAACTGTCTTCTCTGTCCAAGAATTGATGGGCATGTGGGTTGTACAGAGTAAGGAAGTTGTGGAGGACACAGGCGGCCTTCACCACGAAGTCCACATGGCTGGGCTGCACGTTTATGGTGCGAAGCAGTATCCTCCACCTGGCAGCAGTGATGCCGAAGGCATTTTCTGCACAGCGTCTGCAGACGAAAAAGAAAATGTTGCAACAGCGAATGAAGACGCGACACACCATGGTGCCTTCAAGGCAATGGAAAGTGCTTGCAAGATAAAAGTAGTGGTGTGGTAATGCCGAGTAGTTTGTGCAGATGAGCCATTTGTCACAATGTGATGAAGACTATTCCCATTTAGTGCAATACTTTCTCCATCTTTTACAGCCCACTGTCAGAAAACAGCGCGAAAATGGGATGATGGAATGAACAATCCAAGTTCCGAGTTCCTTCGCCGTCGCCATCTTTGTTCACTGTTTCCTTGTAGTACGATGTACCAGCTGTCCCTTCATTACACTATTCTGTTACAGGCTGCTGCACTTGAGTATTGTACTGTAATAGTATATAGAGACAGCAAGTGTTCAACCAAATTTATTTTCATTAACCCGTTGTCGGCACAATCACGTATGACTGAGAAAGATGGAACCCAACGAGGGCTTATTACTGTCAACGGCAGTAGCACTATGAACTTTGGCTTGTGTACTCAGTGTTAGCAAAAGGCACTCTTTGTCCATTTCTGCATCTTTTATTTTTTCAAATGTTAACTACTGAACTTTGCTTGTATCACCACTACAACCTTGAAGTTTTTAACCGATGCTGGGCTGATTATTTTGAACCTTGTGAAATAATAGTAGTACGACAGATGCTCTACAATGGCTGGAATAGAAGCTGGAGTGAATAGAATAATACAGAAGGAGTTTCCAAATGCACCTCTTGATTGATTGATTTGTGGGGTTTAACGTCCCAAAACCACGATATGATTATGAGAGACGCCGTAGTGGAGGGCTCCGGAAATTTTGACCACCTGGGGTTCTTTAACGTGCACCCAAATCTGAGCACACGGGCCTACACATTTCCGCCTCCATCGGAAATGCAGCCGCCGCAGCCGGGATTCGAACCCGCGCCCTGCGGGTCAGCAGCCGAGTACCTTAGCCACTAGACCACCGCGGCGGGG
>WOVY01003988.1:0-48123 GCA_013436015.1 Rhipicephalus annulatus
GAGTGATCTCAAGGGGCCAACTTGTGGTATTCTAATTCGTTGCGTTGTTGTAATTGTGAAAAATTCAAGTTCTTACTTTAAGAGTCTTGTGTCCCACATGTGCCTCTTGATGTAGAGGGGAACAAAATTCCGATAGACACGTAGATAGGTATATGTTGTACTATACTTTGTCTGGTGTTCTGTCGGGTGACCGAGGGCACTTGCTTGTGTCGTGTGTTGTCTGTTGTCGAACCGGTCTTGGCAAGTTGCAGAACCGTCGACAAGTGCTGAAGCCGAAGATGGTCAGAAGAGACGAGTGAAGCTGGTCGACAAGTTGTGGCGACAAGCCAGTGGAGCTGGGATCCGTCGTCAATGGCTAGAATGGGCTGTATTCCCGGAACAGTCTGGAGCTGTATTCTCCCCATGGCCCTGGAGGCGAACCTGGAGGGACCTGGCGGACGGGCGCACCTGACATCCGAGCCCCGTGGAAGCAGCTCGTCTTTCCGGTGCATTGTCTGGCGGCGGGGGTGCTGTTATGCCAGCGAGTCCTCGTCAAACGTCGTGCTCTGAAAAAGGCAATCGGGTCAAGGCCAGCCGCAACCCGCCCGGCGCGAACAACTCAACGGCGTGAACACGCGCGGCGCCCTCTGGCCACGTGCATTGAGTCAGCGGCGCACGTGACAGCGAGCCGGCGGCGCGTGCCTGGTGGTCTGACGCTTGGCGCGGCGCCGCCATTGGAGGAGTCTGCCCTGACGACCAAAGCGGCGCTTCTGATTGGACATTTGGTTGGACCCGGTGTAAATAAAAGAAGCCCTGCGGCGCGTCGCGATCGGCGGTCCTATGTGAGTGAGAGGAGGCCCCGTGTCGGAGAGCCGGCATGTGTGTGAGTCGGCGGTTTTAGGCGAAAAGCTGACCTATGTGTTAGAGAAAAGAGCTCGGCTTTTCGAGTCTCTGTCGGCCCCAGTGCCGAAATTGTAACGCTTCTGTATATATGCTGTACATAAACCTTGTTTAACTCACCATCGTCTCGTCCGCTCGTCTTATCAGCTCTGCGCAGAAGCAGTCGCGAGCTGATAAACATACGCTACGCAACAGTGGTGGCTTCGGCGGGATCGGCCCGTCGTACGCAACAGTGGTGGCATCGGTGGCAGCCACGGAGGCAGATTCGCAACAGTGGTGGAAGCGGCGGGATCGGTCCGTTTCTCAACAAACCCAAGCCAAGCGTGTCTAACCTCATTAAAAAGCACGAACATGTAACCAATAATTGTGACATGCTTCAGTGCAGCGCCGGGTTTGAAGCCACTGCTAAACAGCGGGGCCGCGTGTTTCAGCTTACTGCTGGCTAATCATTTGCACGGAGTGCTAGGGCGGCGACTTCTTTTTGTGAAGAATCTCTAGAGGTGGTGAAAAAATACAGAAAATATCAGTCAGAGTGGTTTTATTTATATTTATGGTCACTATCTATCTATCTATCTATCTATCTATCTATCTATCTATCTATCTATCTATCTATCTATCTATCTATCAATGCATACCGGCTGTATCTTCTGCATATTTTCAGCTGTAGCCACCCCACCCATTTGTCTTTATCTTATTGTTGTTGTGAAAGAAAGCGTGCCTCGACATTATTCTATCCAAGGCGCAATTCATTATCGCGAGGGAAGCCAGCCTTTGGTGCGGAACCACGAGAAGAAGACGTTTCAGGATTCTTATTTTTTACCTTCTTTTTTTTTTCTCTTTTTTTCTTTTCTTTCCTTCTCACTTCCTTTTTACTTCTTACTGTCTTTCTCCTTTTCTTTTTTTGTTTTCTTTCGATCCCGGCATTAGTCACGTCGCTCCTGGAAGCGCCAAACTCATTTTCTGGGCCATTGGCGCACTCGAAGCCGCACATTTTTATTCTAAATGGCCCTCGTCCATTCTGGCAAGCTTTCGTGCGAGTCGGACCTTGAGGAGACAATCGTCGAAGGCAACTTCTCCGTAATCTCAGAAGAGAAAGTAACCAAAGAAAAACAATGCAATGAAAAACCCGTTCCTCGACCAAAAAGAAAAAAAACTGATAGGGCTTGTCTCGAGTTCATTGTCGTTACGGTGGAAATTGTATTTTCAGGGTGGCCTTCTTTATCTATATTTCGCGCACGAAGCAAGTTCACTTTCTCGAGGAATTTTCTTCGGCATCTGCCTGTTTTTCTCTCTCTGCAGCTGCAAATCGCTATAGTTTGCTTTGTTTCCTAGACCCAGTTGAATTTGTTTTTCATGCTCGACTGAAGAAGAAAGTGGTGAGCCGTGATGCAAGTATTCAACGAGCGCCGGCATTTTAGGATTTTCAATAATTCGCGAATTCAAAGAGAAGGCGAAACACGCGAGCTTCTGTAAAGTCTTCGGCCAAAGTGGGTCATAAAGCGCTTTTATTGACGAGACATAGCTAGTGGTTGCTTTCGGCTTTTAAAATGTTCCCTAAAAAGGAACTCTTATGATACCCACGGCCAATGAAGTTATGGTGCCTACTTTATAGAACCAATACGTCGCTTATGCGTCTCTCATTCAGTCATCGATTTTCGATATATGCACTCTGAATCCCACCGCGTTAGTCACCAGAAAACCAGCCCCATACATAGCGACGATAAGAATGCCATTAATGGTCGATATAAATTTGCATGTGCGCTCGCTCTACGCCATGGAAAAGGTGTTCATTCAATTCAACAAGGCGTTTGTTATCTCGCTTTTGTGGCATATTGCATGAAAGTGCGAATTTGCGTAGAGTTGCTTTATTTAGAGATTATCGTCGTGTATGCAGCAAGCACGGCCGCAGCCTAAAGGCCGAAATTTTGATAGCCCTGAATTTGAAGTGATTTAAAGCGTTCTATCAAGTCACACCGCACAAGGTTTGCGATAGCTGCTCATTCATTTTCTCCTCCTCCTACCCTGCACCTCCCAAACTTTCTCTATTTACCTTTAGTCTTCTTTTTTTTTCTGGTGCTGTGTCGTATTTGAACTGTAAAATGAGGTTAATAATAAAAATAATTGAGGAGGTTTCATGTTCTAAAAATACGATGTGATTGTGAGTGACGTTGTAGTGGCTGTGGAATTTATTAGCATCAGATGTTCTTTAAAGTGATCCTAAATCTAAGTACACGGGCCTTAAGCACTTTGCCGCTAAGACAAGGCATTTCATCCGTGACCTTTGGGTCAGCAGTCTAAAACAGGAACAAAAGCTAAAACCGAACTGCTGCTTTCATTTCTTGCTTCCATTCAACTTTAAATCTGCTCGATGAGTATAAGACGAACAATTTCCCTTTCGTGGGCGGCATATTTCTTTTTTTTTTTCATTTGTAGGAGTTGTCTAATTGCGCATTAGAAATTCTTCCGCATAATGAAACGAAGCCTCAATATTCAACGGTAATGTTGAGAAGGATTATGTTTTGTGCGATGAATGAGATCATTGCTTTTTCGACACCTAAAGTACACAAAAGAACTGATTCATTAATCGTGTGAGCTAGATATTGAAATGGAACGACAGCATGACCAAAATTACGCAATCTTAAATCGTAAGGTAATGCCTGAGGGTCATTCCCGAAAACTACAAAAATTGGATTCTCGTGACACAATTCACATTGTGAGCACTCATTGTTAGTAGTCCCAGCAATCTATTGAATATTTATTAAAATTCTGTGCAGTACGCGCAATATCGGCGAGAAGCTTTTTACTGTATTTTTTGTTTGTTTGAAGTTTATTATGAGTATACTCGTTCGTTGTACCGATACCACTCTAAGACAGTTTCGTTTAAATCCTTGTGCACTCAAATCGCAACGTTTTTCTATTCTTATAAGCTTTTGGATGAATATGTACCAGTTCATTCTGTGCTACAAATGCTTGTTGGTGTGTTTACGTCTTGCAGCCAGGGTGGCACGACCTAGTCAAACGTTTACTCAGCCTTTATTCGTGTCCTTCAAGACAAAACCTAATAAATAATAATAAATAAAATTGAATCGTTTTGCAACGATAAGTTCGTGGGTTGCGCCTAGCACCTGAACGTTTTCAAGAGCTTTTTTTAAGTTTCCTAGTTCTACAAAAGTGTTCAAGTAAAGCAAACGAATCGTGACGTTTTGAGGATGACTGCAGATTCTTTATTTCTTGATTGTTTTATTGGATAGTGCGAGCCTAAACAGGCCCTTCTAGGAGTGAAGCAACGAACGCGTAGGTCAATTTCACAACAATATAACAAAAAAGAAGGTAATTATCACACTTTAGCGCCATGTTTTATCCAGCAAAGTCGTCTACATAGTTCGAAAAAAGAAACAAGAAAAATGTTTGTCTTTACATAACTTAGTGTTACGCAACACACTTATTCACATCGTAATAGGAATTTAGGAAATGTAGACAAATGGGGCCGTGGAAAGTTGAGTGGTTCAGTTCAGATTCATTTCTCAAACGTGCGGGAAGATGGTCACAAAGGAAAGTGTAAACACAGGACGACGTGCTGTAACAACTAAAAAACGCGCAATTATAAAACGCAAACTTAGTAATCTCCCTGCCTTCCGCTAACAGACAGTTGCCCAAATCGTAACATCTTATGCTGCATGGCGCGTGGCGTTGGGGGAACACCATCTTGTTACCACTGATGAACAGTTCACACATCGCTTCACTTGAGCCAAGAATTTTTGAGGTACAGAAGCCATCCCTCTATCAGTTTACATCAAATAGGCTTCCTATAGAACAACACGTCCCAGCAGATGATGTGATGCTTTGGGGTAATGACCTGTTATCGGTCGTCATGGCGCGTAGTTACCGCATTTGCGTTTTGAATAGAACATTTTCACACTTTAGTAGCGCGCCGCCATTTGTTTATTGCATTTTCTTTTGTGACCGTCCTGCTGGGCATTTTCAAGCAAGCATATGAATGTAGCGATTGCAAGCGGTTACACAAGAACATATTGTTTGATTTTAGCGGTGAATGCCTCCAAGGATCGAACATTCATGAAAGCGTATGGCACAGCATTTCACTGAGAACGCTTTGTGAGAGCAGCGGGGCAATCGTCAAAAGTTAGCTAAAAGCCAAAAATAAAAATCCGGGTTGTCTTCCGCGCCGTTTCGCCGTCGAACGTTCCTCACGCTATAGTTCCCAAAAAAGAGATAAAGAACGCACAAACAAGCGTGTCATAATCACGACGCTGAGCTTGCTCAGAACGCGGTGAAGAGATTGCGGCGGATTCGATGGATCTGCTTCTACAATCGAGTTTTTGGGTAATCGTGTCCTTTTTCTTCCTCCCTCGTTGATCTGAAATGACGTCATTTGGAGCGTAAACGAGGTAGGCGTGTTGGTGCGTGTTTGCGCCATTTCGAGTTTGCTGCCACGAAAATGCAATCTTCGCGCTCGTCTGAACGTATTAAACTTGGTCGTTTTCTGTTTGTGGTCGCGTTAATTTAGCCACTACGTGTAGAGCCTTGAAGAGTCTTCTTTTTTCTTTTCTTTTTTTGCCTTGTTTCGATATTGTGCTCTCAAGCTCAGCGGAAATTGCTTTTTGTTATCACGGTACTGAGATCCGTGGAGTTTCGTAATAATACACCAGAGGGAACACTGCAGCGCTGTATGAGAGCTGCAAACGCACGGCACTTCATCCAGCATGCGAATGATGTGTGGTACAAAGATTTGTCTAAGCTTCGTTCTTTCGGCTTTGTTTAGCTTCGTGTGGCATGCCTCCGCTTTGTCGTGAAACGAATTTCAACAAATGTTCAGCAGTTATACGACACCACCCTAACTTTTTAGGCTCACCAATTCAAATTGGCTTGCGAAGTTTAAAGCGATCTATTCTTTTATCCGCTAAAAACGCGAAAACTCAAAACTAAGCAACACCACAAGTTCGTTTGACGCAAGCAAAGTATTAGGTAATCCGTGTACTACTCAGCACTCCGATAATGTCTGCACGATGGCAGCGCTAGAGTTCTCGTACATATTTCAGGAAATTCTAACTTATAGCGCCGTGTATTGCCGTCGGAGGGTACACGGAAACGCATTGAAATGATGATGTAATTATGACTTTATCGCAAAAATTTCGAATCAAACAGACTTACTTGGCCCTTTCTGTGGTGTTGGCGGTCGAACATTACACTGCAGATGCAAATACGCTGGTGCATTTACGCTTGCGCTCTCACAACCAAGTTACGTGGTGCGTTCGCTACCGAATGTCGTTGCGGCTTTCCGTGACGGGCGTTCACACGTATACTGCATTCACTATCGGGCCGCTTAGCAACTTTGTTCTCCACGACATTACGCAGTGAAATAGCAAAAGCTGCCTGGATATCATTACCGCATCGCATTCTGCTGAAACGCGTGCCATTCCTTTAATAAAGTGAACATATTTCTTGAAGTGTATAGAAAGGCGTGCACGTGCACAGTCAATATATAAAGTTCGTGCACAATTTTTTTTTAAGATTCGAAACACGAAACACCTTATGGGTTACGGTTCTCAGCGTCTCCACGTTGTCAAGCTGAGTGATGCGGTCATGGTCCGTCATAAAAACGGGTATGCGCCACAATGGATAAATCCCACTACTCACCACCGGTCCACTAAACAAGGAAGAAGGCAACAGTTAGCCCAACGCCGACGACGTTAGTGCAGCTGAAGCATTTTTCCCTACTTGCTGTAGGGAACTGAAACAGGGCGCGTGGGGAAGAAGCAGCAGCACCACCTCAGGGTAAGCTGCGTTCCGACTCAGTTTTCCTACGATGTAAGCTTAGTGGAAACACCCTTCCCTACATGCCCGAGTCCAAGCTTGGCACTGCTATGGTCATCAAGAAAATTTCCCTCAGAACTGTGTATGCTTCGCTCCTTCTCAGGTTCACGTCAGTTGAGTTAAAACAGCTTTCCATACATGCTTCGCCTCATTCCACTGAGCTTACTACAGATCGCATTTCTTTTTTTAGGGGGAGCGTTATGACACCGGGATGCTTAAAAATATCTAATAACCTCCTTGAGTGGCATTGAGAAAGGTCAAAAGACAGATATGGCTGCAGTGAAAGCCCCCGCTAGATGAGAATACCATCGCTTTACCTTACTTCACCTCAAAAATAGAGCCTTGTTGTTTTGAAACATTTGGTAACGGAGTACTGTGTCCACGATGTTGACGGTAGTTTCTTGCAAAACTTGTGCAACAGACCTTGCTTAGCTAGACTTATAAAGAACAGCGGATGGCGAAAGTGGATCAAAAGACTCAAAGTCGACCAATCGTAGAAAGTAGACAGAGGAAGTGAAATAAGGCATCTTGTTCGGATACTAGAAAACCAGCCTGTCCTTTACTGGCGTCAATTTCGTGGCGTCCAGCAGTACGAGCTCTACAAAACTTTCCATCTGGGGCGTGCCCTTAATCTCCGAATTTTTTTTTCACTATGGCCGAGGAAGTGAAAAACGACCCTTTTAAGATGGTGTCCTCCCTGAAATATTGGAGGTGCCCCTCCCCGCGCGAAAAATTTCTGGGTACGGCCCTGCTTTTCTGTAAAGCTTTGTAGAGCTCCAGTGGAAAGCTTTACAAAGATTTCATTGGAGCATTGTAGAGCTTTGCGGTGGAGCTATACAAAGTTCCAGCATAAATCATGGTGATGTTCCAATTAGGATAAATCTAGCTACATGAGGGCTTCACGAAATATTCGTTTTTGGTGGAGCCCGGTGTGAAAAAAGAGCGTTCCCGTATGAAACACGAAATATTACGCCATGTCTTGCTTTCAGAACTGCTACCGACAATTAGAAGATAACGAGAAGCGCTTCTCAAGCTCCTGCTGACGTCATTTCTGTAATGAAAAGGATGGTAGAGCTCATCGAAGTATAAATCTAGCTCTATGTGGGCTCCGTAAAGAATCAGTTCTTCGTGAGCGAGGCGAAGGAAATGAAAGAACACTTCCGCGTAAAACGCGAAATATCTGGCTATTCATTTTTTTTCAGAAGCACGACAGCCATTCAGAAGATAACGACACTCGCTTCTTAAGCTCAATTCTGAATCGGGCGTCTGTAGAAAGCGATCAATGGAGGTGTGGCACTTTCACGCTTGTCGGTTATCTTCAGGTGGCGCATCGTTCAAAGATATGTTTTCGACTACTTTCCCAGCAGATTATTCACTCCATTCTCTCGCACACTTGGTGGATACACCATATATAGCGAAATGTATTAACTTTCAAGTTCTGCCTTCCGTGTTTACTGTGTTCTTGAGGGAGTGGCCAACCCGGGTGTAATAATATTGTTTTGTTTCTTTTTTTTTCGTGAAAAGTTGCTTTCGCGTGGCGGGGAACTTTGACCTTTTACGAGTGGCTCTCAGACGGAAGCTAGTTTCGCGAGCGAGAGATTGAAGCAAAGAGAAAAGTAATAATCGTGCGGATGTCGTAAAGTGACACGCGCCGAAATAAGGCACCCGTACAATGTTCCGATCGCTCGTGCGAAACGTGCAGTGTTGTTGAAACACGAGTCACGACGGTTGATCGAGGGCCCGAATGCCTTAAGTGTTTTCAACTCAAGAATGATATCGATTACATCTGAAGGACCCCTTAAATTCACGATGAATGTCAGCCGGAATTTCAATTTTTATTGAAATAGATAAATTAATGAACAAGTTGTGACACCATTGCTTGGTACCGCCTACCCCTTTTCGCTTGGCAGTTACGACACAGACACACACACGCGCACACACGCACACGCAGATATATATATATATATATATATATATATATATATATATATATATATATATATATATATATGAGAGAGAGAGTTTTACGCCGGTGAGTTCGAAAATGGTCAATCGGGCAGGGCAAACACAGTCGCGGTGCATGCTTTGAGCATAGTCCACTCAATATTCATCACAAATATTCGTTCGCCCTATTGTTTAGTTGGTACCTCTGGTTCTTGCGACCTCCGTGTGTAATATAATTAGTGAATTTGTATACATACATAGTTCCCGTGCCCCTTTGTTGGCTATTACCACGGGTACCGCTCGCAATATTGCGCGTACAGTAAATGTACAATACACAGCGCTGAACACAACGATAAAACAAATTGTGAGAAACGTCATGCATTGCAAGCCTGCCGCGATGCTGCCTTGTATTGTGAGGTGTTCGTGTGGCCGAGTGGTATCTAAGACAGTTTACTGCACAAGCTACCGGTAAAGAGAGCAAAAGCGCACGCGCCAACAGTGGTGTGCGCCACCTTCTAAGGTCCCCATCTTACTTGTGCACCTTACCAGCTTGAACGGCGGTGCGCCATCTAGTGAGCATTCTTGAAATCATCGGAAAGCCGACGCCTTAAGTGGTGGCGCGCCACACGCCGCTGCCGGACAAGGCGCGAGCATAAGAAGCTTGCCAAACAAACTCCTAAAGAGATAACAAAGTATTGTCGCTGAACGGATTGTAGCATATTGTCCTTGAGACAAAAGGCTGTTTGCCGCTGAAGTGAAGTGAACTTTATTGCCAAATAGATACAAAACGTTTAAACAGCAACGATGGCGGGATTAAAAAGTTGCATATAGGCAGCTTGACTAGTCCCACTTCCCAAAACAATAATAGCAGAAGCAAATATTGACAAGGATTCTCGCTTATCGCCTTAACAAAGTAGTGAAACTCCAGTGTCACATATTGGCCTGTGTGACACTGGAGTCTGCTATGCGGCAATGACGACGTCCAATCATTGATTCATGCCAATCACGCAGAAATTCGTTTTCTAACTACCTATTTTTGTTGGTTTCAACGTATAGATATAAATGTAAGCTTCATACAGAAAACCACGGTCGTGTGACCCCTGTGACACAATCTCACTCGCAAATAATTTTCTTTCGATGCGTCAACAGTGCATCTCTGCTATTGTAAATATACTACGCGTATTTGGAAAGAAAGGTTTTTTTTTCTGGCTATAAAATTACGTCTGGCTTAATACTGATGTCAGAGTCTCTGACAAGAATTGTCGGGCGTTTATGTTTTAAGCTGTGAGCATTTTAGGGGGCCGGTCTGTCGCATCCTGTAGAGTGCCGTCGTCGTCTGTTGGCGTAAAGCTCGATGTGTAGCATATTTAGCGCTTGCTCGCACCAAAAATAAGACTCTTCATCTCATGGCCTATACACACTCATGGGAATAGGCCGAGTAATATGTGGATTTTTTTCAGTATTTTCTTTAATGTGTGACTCGTATAAGCTAGAATTAAGTAATGTAACTAATTTAAGCACGAATTCTCGCTCTTGTTGTTCGAGCGCCTTGATAATGATCACTTTTGATCATCAGCAAAAAAAAACAATTAGTGCGCTTGGCGTAACGCTGGCAAAAGCACACACAAAACTAGAAAAAAAGGAAAGGAAGCAAGCGCGAAATAGAGAGAGAAAGGGGAAAATAAAAAGTAAATAAATAGAAAGTGCAAGAAGGAGGAAGAAATAAAATTTAGAATTAAGGAAGGAAACAGACGGAAGAAAACAGAAAAAAGAGAGTGAAAGAAAAAACCGAAATGAAGCAAAGTAGGCTGTTGATCCCTCTGAGTAGGTGTGAGCTATATTACATGCATCATCATCATCATCATTCATCATCAAGGCCGCCCATATCCGCGCTTCCTTCAGGCTTGGCGCCTCTAGTGTGATGCTGTTTTATTTTTAATTTTTATTGTTATTATCTTTTTAATTGGTTAGAGACGGAGTCATTTACTGGCTACCTTGGTGCGATTGGCAAATCCCGTCGATCGGTTAAAAATAAATCCCACGGCTTCTAATTGTTCGCGCCTGACATGGCTTAAAGTCGACATTGTAGGGTGACTAGAGTACTGCACGGTATTAAGATGACTGCGCGCGTCTATATAGGCCGTGTTTCCTTAGATTAGCCACTGCGTTGTCTCTGCGCGCCTTTTTCTGCTCTCCTCTTGTGGTGCAGTGATGCTAACGGGCGCACCCATTCATTCGCCGAAAAAGCAGCCGTGGTTGACGGGCAAAGAAGGCTGTCATTTCTTTCTCTTTTTCTTGCTTCTTTTTCTTTGTTTCTTCTTTTTTTCCTTCGTTCCTTTCCTCTTTTTCTCTTTGTTTTCTTCAGTTCGCACGCATTGCACAGCCCCACCGCCCGCTCTTTCTTCCTTTCTTTCTTTTGTTCTGTATGTATGTATGTATGTATGTATGTATGTATGTATGTATGTATGTATGTATTTTCGTCGCCTCCTTTCCTCTCCTTCCGTTCTTTTCCTTTGCTGGCCTTTCTTTTCCTGTCTTTCTTTGTCTCCGTTCCGTTGTTTCGCGCGCCATCGTATCGCCCTTCCTCTTGACCGTTGTGGTCTTCGTGACCGGCGCTCGCTGCTTGTTTGTAACATCGCGATGGTATCCATGGCGACGCCTTAAGTCACCATTTTCCCGTGCACGCTCCCGTCTTGTCTTGAGTGGCTTCTGCTGAATTTTCCAAAGAAGGCGTAAAAAAAAAAGAACGACGCTTGAGCTTCGCCATCAAGAGCAGATCGCGATAGCGGATTCGGGTCTCGTGCGCTTATTCGTGATGATATTTTGCTTTTCAGCCTTGTACTCTATGACAACTCAGAACACAATACGAATTATACGCATTCGATCTGACAAGCGCGACTCATGCAAGAGCAGCCTTATCGTGTTTCATAAAGCACGGCGTGCCAGACGTAATCATTAATAATGAGAGCGTAATCATTCCAGCAGACACGTAGTGTCTCTTCTCATTGTTTTTCTTTGGCTTCGGCTGTGTATTCAGCTTTGGTTTTCGGGCAAGCTAGTCTTCGTAAACGGATACTGCCTAGCAAACGCAGTGGAACAGCACTGCAGCTGCTACGCTAGCCACCGCATTGCATCGCGCCCCTGCGACGCGGGCGTACCGCATTGAGACCTTCTTTGTCTTGTATGGTTCCCTCTAGAAGCCTGTGTCGCACTGGATGGGGACACGAAACGGGCTGAGGGCCTCTACGCAAAGCAGCGGACGTAAGTTTGTTAGTACGCGGACACATTGAAGAGGCCATGACATGCTCAATAATCAATTAGTTGTTTTCAGCGAAAAATAGAAGCACAAAGTCTGTTATGAAGAGTAGACTGTAAAAAATATTTAAGTGAAAAAAAAGCTTATTACTTTCCTGGCTATCAGCACCGCTGGTGGCCGCTATTTTGCCATGGCGTCTGTGGCGTCATGCGCTGCATTGAGCAGAGGCATCGTCTTCTGCGAAAGTTTCAGTCGCTTGAAATCGTTCATTTTTAGTGCCAAGCTGAAGAAAGCCAAGTTTTCCGTACAGCCAAGTTTTCCGCGGAACGCAGACGCTTGCAAAGCTATAGCTACTTTTTATGTCATGGCTTGCGAATGTGCCACTGCCTCGAGACTAACAGACCGCTCGTGAGTTCATAACAATATTCAATAATAATTTAAGTTCCAGACCAAATGCGTCATAACCTCGCCACCTTATTGCCCCGCCGCGGTGGTCTCGTGGCTAAGGTACTCGGCTGCTGACCCGCAGGTCGCGGGCTCGATTCCCGGCTGCGGCGGCTGCATTTCCGATGGAGGCGGAAATGTTGTAGGCCCGTGTACTCAGATTTGGGTGCACGTTAAAGAGTCCCATATGGTCGAAATTTCCAAAGCCCTCCACTACCACGTCTCTCATAATCAAATGGTGGTTTTGGGACGTTAAACCCTACATGTCAATCAATCAAATCCTCGCCAGCTTATTAGCGAACGCACAAGAATTATTCTCCAAAACACAGATTATGATCGAAAATTGGGTGAATGCGTTTCCTCCGTGCTCATATTTTTTTAATTTATCTGATTTGCACTCGTAATTATAGACTAATGGAGTTATAATGACTGTGCGGTGTGTGACTTTGTGTGCGCGCGCTCTTCTCTCACTCTCTCTCTGCCCATCTTCCAAGATCTCTCATCCCTTTCCCCGGTGTAAGGTAGCATACCGGTCCTTCTAGACTAGTTAGTATTCCTACCTTTTCATTCTCTCCTGTTTTTTTTTTTCGTCCTAAAGTTCTGTGTCGGCCCCGTTAGTTCGTTCTTCGATTATTTTTTGTCTATATTAATATCATATCAGGAGATGCTGACGCAGATAGAAGGCGCCGGTTACAACACGGTGCTTGAAATGATAAAAGACAGAACGTAGTATCAGGAGCAATATGAACGAGAACAGGCTATAGCGCGTGGCGAACAGCCTCAAACTCCCAATTCGACTGATACCCGGATTGCGCTGTTCACAATAAAAATAAAGTTAGAAGTGTAACGTTTTTCCACAAACTATTGGCACTTTTACCATGTGTCTGCTCTTGCCGTATGCCAAGTATATGATTCAAATAAAGGCCCGATATTGTAGCGCTTGCCGTAACACTCACGCGGAGAAAAGAGCCGTATTTCTATTTTTTATGATTTTTCACTCTATCCTGTATAGATTTGTGTTTCATATACACAAGCCATTCGCTTGTGTATTATATGCACAAGCCAATGGTAAGGCGCAATTTCACGCAGGTCGGTAGACCGGCCACTGCCGCGTTCTATACTTGCCATAATCGCCTTGTACTCGCATTGCGTGCACCTCAAGCATTTTCGCCTCGTTCGCAGATGCGGATGCTGGGGCCGCGATTCGATACCGTGACCTGCTGGTCAGCAGTCGAGTACCTTAACAACTGGACCTTTGCGGCAGGTTATTGGGGATCAAATAGGCTTACAAAAAGAACTGATCGTCGAATGAAATGCATAATTTATAAATTACTTCGATAAACTAGGCAATTTATACCCGCGTTGTCATTTGCGAACACATCGAATTGCTGTCAGCCTGCACTTTCTACAATATCTGTCGCCGTGAAAAGATGACACGGAGAGGCTATTACCTCCTTGGAAACGTGTGCAAAAAAAAAAGATAGAGGATACCAATGGAATAGCGAGGGTGTGTCTTTGGTGTAAAGGTAAGAGACTGATAATATTAGATCGTAAAAGGGTTTTTATCGTGACCACGTTGCAGGAACGCGTTAACTTGTCTTCTCTTTTTTTTTAACGGGAAACAGATAAAGAGTGATAACAACACCGGTGTATGTTCTTCTTACCGCATAGTAATCTGGCGCCGATATTTTGTCGCCTCTTCGCCGCCAGTGTCTTTAGGCTGTGTCAATCTCCTTATCGCGCTCACGTGCAGCTTTAAGTGTAAACCTAAAGGCGTTCCTTTGTATTTGCGCAGCGTGTTGGTAGTTCGGTTAGAACGGAGCACCACAACACAGCACATAAGATCTGGCGTTTTACGTCCGAAAACCACGACGTAATTATGAGGGATGCTGTGGATTTGGAAGTTTCGACTGTTCACTGACATCGCACAGCCAGTACGTGGGCCATTTCGCGTCCATCAAAATGCAACCGCCGGGATCGAGCCGGCGACCTTCGGGTCAGCAGCCGAGCAACATTGCCACTGATCCACCGTGGTGGATTAAAATCCAAGAAAATTAAGTAATGCATTGTTTTGTGTGAGGTTCACTAATGAATTGTGATAAGCGTGTAATTTAATATTCACGATTCTACGATGATTCGTGCTCCATTTTTCAAAACAAGAATGAAATAATAGGATCCAAATGTGTGCGCATTATTAGCTAATGGTTGCAGTACTCTCTATAACGAAGGAAGAAGGAAAATAGGAGGAATAGAACGGCAGGGATGTTAACCAGCCTATAAGCAGCCGGTTTGCTACTCTGCGCATGGGAGGGGGATAGGGGAGATGAGAGAGCAGAGAGGGAAGAGAGATAAACACAGCACATTCGGCGCAGCACACGCGCGCACATTCAGTCATTGTCCAGTTTTGTTTTTCCCGGTCTGTGACATTACCTTCTATAAAAGTTCAGTAATACGTTTGACGTTGGTTCTGGAACGTGGCACGTCAACGACCTGTTGAATGTCGTAGTGCCTTCACCAAAGTAATCGGCTACAGTCATATTCACTATGTCGAAGATTAAGTTCATCTTGCTCTCTTTCTTGACCACAAGCTGACACTACTAGCATAAGCAAGTTGCGCACACAAACATAGCCATTGCCGCCGAAGAGGATAGGCAAGGCGAAATCGTTAGAAATGAAATTGCCTCAGGGCAAAGGCTGAGTAGTTGCCTGACTAGGCAGGGCCATCTTCGCAGCAGACCGGAATGAACGCATCGGCAGGCAATATAAGCATTGAACACAACGGTACATATTAGGCTACTGGGGTTCCAAGATCAGGCAGCATTGCGAGTAGACTGCACGAAAATACAAACAGAACTCTTATTCAAGTGGTGACTGTACAACATATACGTGCTTGCAATCAAGTAACTACAAAAAACAAACACTGACTGATTAAGGTATACTTATGCTCTATATAGTAAATCAGAAAGGAGTTCTTAAGCCAAATTTAAGCGTAAAAAGCTATTATCTACCGAATAAACATTTACAAAATGGTAATGTACTAAGCAATGACAAAGCTGTAGTGAACAACGTGTCAGTAAGAAAAAACGAGATGTGAATGATTGGAAGATTTCGGAAAGCGAGAAGAAAATCGCTTTCTTCGTCCACCGCGATGGCGCAGTGGTTATGGTGCTCGACTGCTCACACAAAGGTCGTGGGTTCGATCTCGGCCGCAGCGGTCACATTTCTATGAAGGCCGAATGATGGAGGCTCGTGTATACTATGCGATGTTAGCGCACGTTAAACTAAGCCAGATAGTCGAAATTTCCGGAGCCCTCACTACGGCGTTTCTTATATCTCTGTTTTCGAACGTAAGATCCCAGATATTAGTGTTAGCATCGCTTTCTTCAGCTAGCAGCTATAATATGAAGCTAAATCTAGAAGCGCTTGTAAACCTGCATTTTTTTTCCTATACACCACGAGACCCGCGAAGACGGAAGAGTACAGAAAGAGCACAAACAGTGCTCGTCTTTTTTGTACTCTTCCGTCTTCCGTCGGTCTCGCGGTGCACCCGGCAATGCTGCCTTACCAAGAAGCCCATCTTTCAATACTGTTGTAAGCCTCCCATGAGCCTTCACAAAGAGTGATGCAAAATATGTCTAGACGTTGAAGCCAGGCGTCGAAGGCTGATAGGCGGGCCCATGAAGACAACCGTGCGCTCTAAATAAGGCAGTTGTGTGCGCCCTTGTTTTCGTTTGCCGATTCTTATCGTCCCTCGACTGCTGGCGCCGGTGTTGCGTCGTGCACGTGTTCTATCGGAATGTGCCGGCGTTCGGGGTCAGGGTGTTCCGTTATCTCTCACGTGCGAGATTACGGAAAAAGCGTCCGCGTGCGTTGCTACGAGAAGCACGACGAAAAAAAAAAAGAAATACGTGGAAAGAGGAAAACAAAACGCCCGTTCCTGTCGTAAACGCCAGATAAGTGAGTGAGTAGACAGACGCTTACCGACTGCTTTGTTTTTCTAGCGCGAGCTTTTTAAGAAGAAATGGATGGCACAGACAAGTGTGCCACTACTACTGCCCATCGCTTTGTCATTTTTATTGAAGGGAACATTACAAAATTTGGCAAGTTGCTTGAGTGGGGATTTTGCTACATCTTTTGTTAATTCGATTAGAAAGCACAAAGCCGTTCTAAAGCAAAAAAAATAAATTTATTGTTTTTATTTTTCAAGAAACATTTGTGAAAAGGCCTTTGCATGGGTAGATGATGAAATCGTTTCTGGTTATTACATGTGCCCATGGTATTCTTTTGAAACAAAATAATAATTGCAGGCATGGACATTCTTTAGTTAAAGATACGAATGCCTTATGACTAGAATTTGGAGGCTGTTAAACAAAATTTTCGTAAAAAATACAGTTCTGATGGCAACATCATTTCATTTCAAAAACTGCACATGGTATTCAGAATTAAGTCACAAAAGTTTTCGTTTGATAGTTTCAGCGGTTACAGAGAAAATGTTCCTTTTCTGACGAAACGTAGTGTTCGTAGAAAACGCCTTTTTAAAGCTTGGGTTGCCGTGGTGCAGACACGGAATCAGGCATGTTTTGAGTCATTTTCGAACGCTTTATACTGTGCGTAAAACCTTGCTATTTCGTGGAAGCGCTCGTCAGTAATGCTGGAATGCTGTGCCGTAAAAACTGAAAAATCGCATTTTCTGTCGTCATTCCCCCTTAAGTGCGCTTCTGCTTGATGTAGCGTGTTTTTTCTTTCTCCTTCCTGAATAGTGTCCTCGAAACTGGTCCACGTGCGCCTCTTTATCTTGCACGTTAAAACGACTACTGATGTAAACCGAAGGAGAATCGGTCGAGAAAACGAGATTATGTTACATGGCAGTGAACGATCACAGTATAGTAAACGTAATGATTCGAAAGCGAATAAATTATCTTATACAAGTACAAAAGTGCTTCTTTTTCTTTTTTTTTGACAAAATGCAATAGCAGAAATTGGCGTTTTCGGGCGCACTCCTTGTAGCTATACCGGTGAAACCTACTTTAGGTGGTGGGCTTGTCGGGGTCTGCTGTTGTCACGCTGTGTCATGCAGCCGCGGTCCGTCATAAGTTCAACTTCACGTGATGACGTCGTTATATCGTGGCATCATGGCGACGCAAGGTCGGCGAAAACTGCGACGCAATCATGACGTGATTATGACGTGGCGAAACACCTTAGCTTCTCGGCTTGTAGGCGTCCGATGTTGTCACGGTTCATCATAAAAACCGGGTATGCGCTTCGAAAATTGGGTTAATCCCACTGCTCGCCACCAGTATACACAAAAATAATGAGGCAACAGCTAGCCCAACAAACAGCGGGCGACGTCAGCGGAGCTGGAACACTTTATGGATCTAAAACCAGGCATTTGGGGTAGAAGATAAGGAGGGAGAACTGCATGCTTCACCCCTTGCCAGGTTAACGTTATAGTGTAGCTTAAAGACCCTTCGCTACAAGTTTCTATTGGTTAAAACGGAGTCGCCAGTGGCCTGATCTTGTACCTTTAGCTGCAGTACTAAATGGTCGTGCTACAAATTGGGGTCCCACAAGCCGTCTTCATCCAGTTTCACTGCAATGTCCACGTGCACGTAAGTCGAAACGTGTCCGGTAGCAATATTTAATTATCCCCGTGTCGACCTCTGCCCCCGAATTCCCAGCGCATGAGGCGAAGCGTGACATGCCAAGCCAAATGGGATGGTTTATTTCTCTCTCTCTCTCTCTCTCTCTCTCTCTCTCCTCTCTCTCTCTCTCTCTCTCTGTGTGTGCGTGTGTGTGTGTGTGTGTGTGTGTGTGTGTGTGTGTTGTGTGTGTGTGTGTGTGTGTGCGCGCGCTCTCTCTTGTGACGTGCTTCTAGCCATATATATTTCATCACTACGGGGATCTCAGCCGCACCTCTTCATGCATGGCTGATCCAAAAAAAGCAACCAGAGACGAGGCTGTCCTTCTGCTGACGCGTGCTAAGACCAGTCTGCGTGCGCGTGTGTAAATATATCTCGCTCAAGGTTCTCGCGACGACAGCCGAAGTGCTGGCGCCAGTGCCTTGCGCAAGAACGAAACGGCGAAAGTAATGAAGACCAAAATGTACGGTGCGGACAAAGGGTTACAGAGCGACAGTTCTTTGAGATCCAGCAAGAACTGCCGTGTACGCAAAATATAATCTCTCGGTAAGGCCTTTCAGCTGAGCAGGAGTTGTTTATTTATTTATTTATTTATTTATTTATTTATTTATTTATTTTACCTTACAGGTCACGAAATGAGCCACTCTTGTACTCCCGCTGTAATCCCTTTGCCCGATGTCCTTGCACGCAGTAGCGTCCTGAATTGGTTGGTTGGTGCATACTGATTTTGAATGAATAAACAGGGTTACAACAAGATGAAGTCAAGAGGACGCAAACTGATTGTGACCTTAAAGGTCATTGGGTAAAGCAGCAAGTACAGTGGCAAATATAATTAAAAAAGCGGTTAATGCAACTGGGAAGTACTGAGTGGTAGAGGCCTGTGTGCGGTCTGATGTCAGTGCTCGTTAAAGAATACGGCGTCTCTCATATTCATAGCGTGGTTTTGGGACGTAAAACCCTCGAGATTATTATTATTATTATTATTATTATTATTATTATTATTATTATTATTATTATTAAACATAATACACAAAGGCTACTTTACAAAGTTGAATAATGCAGAAAACAAGATACAGCAAAAGCGGGGATACATAAATGGATCCGTAAATACATTAGACAGACTGTAATTAACAAGTGATACATCTTTATGACTTCATAATTGAAACACCAACTGAATTATCTACATGTCCACTTGGATATGCCATGCCTTTCCGCATGGCATATCCAAGTGGACATGTAGATAAATTAGACTCCTGTCGTTGATTATTTAGGCACCTTTAGTTGCTGTATGCATGGTATTTATTCTGATTTGTCCTCAGTACTCTATATGGCGGTGGTGTCATCTAAATTAGTGCGGATTTGAGCTAAATGCGAGCGTCTGTTTTCAGGGACATTTTATGCTAGCGCTATGTAATAAAAGTTTTACCGACGTTTCCAAAATTTTGGTATTGTTACAATAAAGAGTTTTCATATAGCCGTGTAATATATCTTTATGTATTCCATCTTTATGAAAGAGCTTCCTTGTCATCAAAAACCAGAGTTCTCCGTGAAATTTCTTCAATTTGAGGGTGGAGGTAACGCGCTGCACAATTGTAAATCCCCATATAATTTTTTTGTAAACTTCTTCATGTTCCCAGATACGTCCGGCACTTCGTGTGCTGTAACTTGGGGCACTCGGAACCCTCGTCTTTCTGTATTTTTGTGACTACAACGTCGTATCCTGTGAAGAGAATGCAACAGCCCGTGAACCTCCCTCCGCTGCCAAATGCGTGTTTCATATTGTCAAACTTGTTGCGATGGGATTGCTAAGAACACATGTCAGGCACCTTGCTCACGTCCCTGCCTATCGTTTAGCCGCCCCGCCGTAACACCGACTGCGTGCGTATTTCTTAGGGACGAAATACATTATAGGGTCTAGGCTTGTGAGCGTGTCATGTCGTCGTAACGGCTTGTATGCAACACAAAAACAGGTATGCAACACAAAAATTATGTAAAGCACACTACTCGCCACTGGTCCACACTACGCATAATATGAGGTAAAAGCTCGTCGTACTGCGCTTGGCTTAGCAGCGGTGTAAGAATCCTGTACGAAATTTACGAAGGTGCCCAAGTGTATCTTAAACGAGAAACAGTAACGTGTATGTATATATGGTAACGTCATCTATTTGAAACACTCCGTATTGAAACATACCTGCAAAGTGACAGGGCCCTACTCGGCACCGGCCCGCTTGAAACAACATGCCGGGGAAACTCAATATGTGGCGTGTAACAAAGAAGAACGGTATAGTGTGAGCTGCGTTCCGACACAGTTTTCCGACGATGGTATGGTTGAGCTCAAGCGTTCCCCACAAGTTCGGTTAGGCACTACTAGTACCTCATCGAATAATTTTGTCTCAAAACAAGGGGGCTAATTAGCTCAGTCAGGCCCTCCTCCTCCGCGTCCCCCCTCATGTAGTGTAGCAAACATAATGTCTCTGTTGCCCCATGGCGCTGGTCTAGTGGCTAATGTACTCGGCTGCTGACGCGCAGGTCGCGGGATCGAATCCCGGCTGCGGCGACTGCATTTCCGATGGAGGTTAAAATGCTGTAGGCTCGTGTGCTCAGATTTGGGTGCAAGTTGAAGAACCCCAGGTGGTCAAAATTTCTGGAGCCCTCCACTACGGCGTCTTTCATCATCGAATGGGGGTTTTGGGACGTTATAACCCCACGTGTCAAAGTTAATTTGTGTGCGGTTAGTGTACCGCTCTTTTCATCCTTTCAAATCACCGACACAACCTGCATTGCGTTGTTCAGCTAGCCAGCACCGCAGCGGCCACGAACTTGCCAGGTTTCCCTAGTTATCACCATGAGCTTACAGTCACTGTTTTGTTGGCAGCGTGGACAATATGAGAGACTCCACACAACGTAATGGAAACAGCCTGCGTTGGTTTTCTTTTGTCTTTTTTTTAAATCGGAAAGTCCTTTATTCCCGGCGTTACAGTTATAGTCCACTTTGTGAGCTCGAGCGCCCTTTTGTGTTTCCCTCTTCCTTTGTCGGCATGTGGGACGGGACGATTCAATTTCGTTGACTCGATTAGCCGGGCAAGTGCTCACGCCCGGTCCAATTCACCAAGTTGGCCGCACACTGTCCTTGATGGTACGAGTCGGAGGGCGAGGCTCGGCGCTCAGAGGCGGTGAATGCGTCACTGCACACTTACCCTAACTGAATCACTCGGAGGCCCGAATTCAATATTGGCTTGCTTTAAAACTCTACACAATGTCGCCTTCTGCTTACTCGCAAAGTTGTACATTTTTTGTTCGTCGTGAAGCGTTTTGTCTGAAGCATTTCTTGTATAATGAAAAGCACTTTAGGGGCCAGACTATAGCCGGCGTCTCATGTCGTCGCCATGTGTCGTGTAAAGGTCCGCCGTAAAAACGCGTATACACGTGCCACAAAAGTAGGGTAAATCTCACTATTCTAACCGGTCGACTGAAAGTGAAGAAGGCAGCAGTTAGCCCAACAAATAGTCGTCGACGTTAATGCAGCAGAAATGCTGCTGCATTAAATACCCTTCCTTACATGTCGTATTGACCTGAAACCGGGCATGTAAGGAAAAAGCAGCATCGCCTTATGGTGAGCTTCATTCCGACGATGCTTTCAGACGACGTTAGTGTAGCGAATATAGCTTCAGCTGCAAGCCCCGTTTCAGGTTTGGCACTACTGGGGCCTCATAAAAGAAATCTCTCTCAAAACAGTGCATGCTTCGCCCTCTATCGAGGTTTCGCGTTAGCGGAGCTTTTCTACCTGATTCGTTCATTCCCAGTTTTTTAGTACATCACGTGCGTCTCCGGCACGTTTTCTATTCGCCCTGATTCTCGGCCGCTGACTCGAAGGTCGCGGGATCGAATCGCGGCGGCGGCGGCTGCACATTGATGCAGACGGAATGCTGGGAGTCCATGTACCTGCATACAGGTTCACGTTGAAAAACTCCAAAGGGTCGGCGATTTCCGGAGCCCTGCACAATATACAGCGTGCCTCATATTCAGATCGTGTTTGTTTTTTATATAAGTGGCACAGTTATTAGAAGCTAGCTTTTTATATGTGATAGCAAGATTTACTTGGTGTTTGTGCTTGTTCGTGAAGCCTGTTGTCTTAAGCCTCTTCTACTATCGTACCGTTTCAGATGAATTGAAGTTTAGTTTGGTTTTCAGTCGCGATTGGAAGTTGGACGACGTGTTCATGCTGATTCGCATAATCATTACTGATGCTCTGTGCGTTAAACAACGTGTTCACGCTAATTCGCGTAATTTTTTTAGTGAATTTTGTATGTCGTCTGTCCAAACACGGTGAAAACGGAGAAAAGATTTTTTTTTACTTAGTTACTGAGTTACATGTGCTTCAAGGCACCAGTGATGGAGTTTTATATGTGATGTGAGTAACCACGACGCTGGTAAATCTTGTATAGTTCCGAGCATCCTTTCGAAATCACCGATACTGAATGGGGGCACAACGTAACATGCTGTTTCTATCTTGATGATTTCACGGAAGGAGAGCAATGGTTCGCAGAGATGCCTGGACATGATAGGGGCATGCTTCTTTCGCGATTGCCGCGGTGGTCTAGTGGCTAAGGTACTCGGCTGCTGACCCGCAGGTCGCGGGTTCAAATCCCGGCTGCGGCGGCTGCATTTCCGATGGAGGCGGAAATGTTGTAGGCCCGTGTACTCAGATTTGGGTGCACGTTAAAGAACCCCAGGTGGTCAAAATTTCCGGAGCCCTCCACTACGGCGTCTCTCATAATCATATGGTGGTTTTGGGACGTTAAACTCCACAAATCTAATCTAATCTTCTTTCGCGATTGATGTGAGATCGCCTGCATGCTTGAACGTTCAGGTGCGTGGCACTTCTGGGGTACAGCTTGTCGTCCTTCCAGAGATGATCTCAAGGGGCGTGGTTACGCTCACAGTCAGTCGCTTAATGCAGGCCTAAAACATGACTAGAAATGCTGAAAACCGAGTTAAATCAACGAACAAGGTCTAGAATAATACAGTCTATGGCAATAAGCAACAAGTGATTGCAATAAGTGTTAAATGACTGAAAATGTTTCAGACACATGCGCTTCATTTGCCCTCACGACCTTCGGGTCAGAAGATAAGGTCGGGTTTATCTACGACAGTAAAGAGGCTTCATATGTTTATGAATAAATCACTGCGTAATTCATACGGCCTTCCATCGTTCGCGTACTTGCACAGATAAGATGGACCGCAATGCGATTGGAAGTTTTACTACGCCTTCGCGAATGATAAATATTTTAGGAGACAGGCGTGTGTGTCCGGGACCGTGGTCTCCTACAATATTTAATAGCAGCTGCGTCGGCGTGCTTCAGCAGTGTACCGATATAAAGTGTGGTAACTAGTTTTTTGCATGACTGTTTGATGAAAGTCAGCCGCAGAGATGGGTGCATAGTATTTTGTTTTCCCTTCTTTAACGATATATTTTGGTTTCTCAGTGTTCGCATGCGCAGTTTTGCGGCAGACAATTTCAAAACACTCCAGCGGGAGCGCACCCGTACAACTAAGTTAACGCGTTTTCCGTGTCGAAAGTGGTATATCGTTTACGTATGGGCGCTGCGCACTTTCGAGACAGCCTTCTTCGAATTGGGGAAAGTGATAAAGAAAGGAAAACCATTCCTCGTCGTTCAGAAACACGCATGCATTCCTTGCGCAATAGCGAAAGATTTGTAAGCTGTCTCCGCATTTTCTTTTCTCTGCTTCTCTCGAACATCACCATAACGAAGGCATCAGATAGGTCTGGTTGATCTATCTCTATCTATCTATCTATCTATCTATCTATCTATCTATCTATCTATCTATCTATCTATCTATCTATCTATCTATCTATCTATCTATTTATTTATCTATCTATCTATCTATCTATTTATCTATCTATCTATCTCTATCTAATCTAATCTAGCGGCCTCCACTTATTTACTACTTATTTACTAAAAGATCAGCAGAGTGTGACTAGGCTTCCCAGCCTGTTACAGTCCAGCGTCACGCTGTCGCGGTACAACTATTTTGTGCAAAACAAAGAACAAAAAAGCGAAATGAAGACATTCATTACGTGCACACAGACATCAGCATTTGAAACACAATAAGCACCGAGATTACCTAATCAAGACCACTCCACGCTTGAAATTGCTTATGAGAAAAACACTTGAAGGTCAGACCTACAACTTACATCAATGTCAAGATTATTTTGTACTAAAACATTTAAAACATCGATATATTATCTTTTATTTCTATCTATTTATCTATTCATCTGAAACCCCTGTGATAGAAGGCTTTAGAAATTCGGACCACTTTGGGTTCTTTGTTGTGCACATATATATCTAAGTTGACAGGCTTCAAGCATCTTCGTCTCCACCGAAAGTGCGGCCCCCGTGACTGGGCCATTAGTGAAGCACCATAATCACTAAACCACCGTGGCGGGTCATACGGCTGTTATAACGTGTACAAGACGTTGGGAGTGCGCCAGAAGACAATAGGGGAAACTAATCGGCACTCGTAAGTTAGGGGGGCGCCTTGCTTGAAGTCTGGAAGCCGTCACGTTACGCTCGCGTCTCCAACTCGTCAGCCTTGTCGTTTTCGTCACACGCGTTTGGCAACGCCAGACTCAGGGCCAGGTTCGGCGCGCAAGCCAGTGTCTGAGCTCACGAAGCGCTCGACTGGTCGAAACCAGTTAAGGCCGGTTTCATCATCGTCACCCTACGTCGCCGGCATTCATCAACGCTCAGTATCAATTTTGGTATCAGCTTCGACAATGAACTATTTGCTAGTGTTACTGTTAAGCCATTTTATCATTTAAGTTTGAACGGGACCTGTATATTATCCATTTGTCTTGTGTAGGTCCCCTGTGTTGTTTGAATAGGTATAGTTGTCGAGATATATATATATATATATATATATATATATATATATATATATATATAATTTCTCGTAGTCCTTGCTGTCTTCTAATGCACGTGTGGCTTCGTTTATTTTTGTCTTGGATTTGTTTCGGATAAAATAACAGGCCGTTGTAAACTTCGTGAGCTGATTTGAATTGGCGAGCCTGAAAAGGATATGCTGGTTAAGTCTAATTGAGGAACATTTCCTATACTTTAGACTTGCGACAAACCGGCTCCAGGCAAACGGAGCCGAAAAAACGAAGCTTAGACAAATTTGTATAGTACCCACCATTTCCGTGCTGGCTGAAGCGCTATGCGTTGCTGCTTCAATAGACACTATCGCCAGAGTTCCTTCTAGTCTACATAGAGGAAACTTTGTCTACTACATCGATCAAAAATAAAGAGTAGATGGCTTTCGCCTTCGAATCATCTTTGTTGAATGCTCAAGAGACCCCGTGAATTTTTTTTTCTTTTTTATAGTTATAAATATACCAAGTAGCCCAATATGCTCCTCTCTTGATAACGCTGCACCCAGCTAATCGGCAGCGTGCGCGCTACATCCGAGACCGCCGCTAGGGCGAGTTCTTTGTCAGCAAGTGTAGCCGCAGCCAGAAAAACACAAAGCGCCGCGCCTTGCCAAGATTTATCGGCGTCGCAGCGTGTTCGCGACAGCGATCTGGGTTCATGCTACGTCTTGTTCCAGGGGCTACAAATGCACGCTTCGTTGCACGAACAATCCTACCATGCGGAGGAAAGGTTTAAGTAAATTACCAAGAAAAACAGCATGAGAAAAAAAGAGTAGGGGGCATCCATCGACAAAGAGCTGCCCACGCTATGGAAAAAAAAAAGCAACACAGTATGAGGAGCGTTCGCGCTGTCTCGTTTTGCTTTCTTTGCCTTGCTGCTATTGTTGCGTTCTGCGTGCACTCGCGAAAGTTGCGAATGCGTGGTCTCTAAACATGAGGAATGATTTCATCAGCATCATCATCATCATCATCATCATCATCATCAGTCTGACTACGTCCACTGCAGGACAAAGGCCTCTCCCATGTTCCGCCAGTCAACTCGGTCCTGTGCTCGCTGCTGCCAATTTATACGATTCGGGCGTCTGTAAATAATGAAATGTGTAAATTCGATGCAAATGACTGGTCAAGTAGAAGAGTTCAATGCGACGAACTTTATATAAGAGTTCACTGATATTCGCCAAAGCAGGCACATTGATCAACAACGAAGGCGCGCAGATCGATGGATCAATCATCATGCAGCAATCTGTCACAAGCACTGTGACGATGTCGTGGTGCTTGCGAAGTCGTCTACAGGATCCCACTGTCCTGCGGATCTCACTACGTCGGACAACTGGAATGTGCGTCTGAAAAAAACAAACGAAAACTAAATTGTGCGCAGGTCGAGAAAATAGAGGAAAAGGAGGTCGTTGATGCCTAAACTATTTAAAAAAAGAAAAAAAGTACCAGGAATGAGTGTGTAAGCCCTTAATCGATAGTGCTCATTCAAATGAAAATTGAACTGATAAAGGAGGCTACATGACGTGGACGCGTGTATAATACGTATACATCTACGTATTAAACACTTTGTTAGCGCTGATGTATTTTGAACGTTTTTTATCACTGTCTCATTTTGTTTTGTAAAGTTTGTGCCAGCAACGTTGGTCATGTAAGTTCCTACAATACCGCCTTTGTATTTCTCTGGTTGGACTCAGCATTGTCAAACGGCGCTACCAATGTTGTCAGTAGTGCCCGCTTCTCCTGTAAGCAATAATCCGCCAGCTTAGTGGATTATGGGTTAGCGGCATTTTTGATTGCCTGTGAGTTTTTTTAACGGCGGCGTGGAAAAGTTCTCTGGCAAACAGGCAAACGAAAAATGCTGATTGCTGCACGTTTGATCGCTTCCCGTTTTCTTTTTTTCTCACTTTTTTTTTTCACGCACTCATCCTCGGCTGAGAAGGAAGAAACATGAGATAAGGGAGGAAGGCTAATTATAGACATGTCTGGTTAGCGACCCTACGCCAGGAAATAGTAAAAGGGAATAAATAAGCAAATGGGAAAGTGCGTTTCTTCTATTTCCCTCTGTACTCTCCTCTCCCTCTCTGCCAAGGGCCCCAACATGGGCACGCAAACGCTATCCCGGTGTATTATACCTACGGTACTTACTTGCGAACAAGCAGCTTTCTTGAGAATCGGCTAATTAGGGTTGGCTAGTTACATCTATTGTTGGCTAATTTTGCCTCAAAATCGCTATGCGAATGTTACTTTTTCACTGCTTAAACCCCATTCTCTTCGTCAAATATCAGCCAAATCTCTGGCTTGTCCACCGTTTCTTTTAATGTTTTCAAAGCAAATAAGGGGTGAGTGTTTGGTCGGAGCATTTTAACCGGCTGAGGGCGTTCCGGAAACGACCGCAATGCCCGCCTCATTTACTCAAGCAGCGTCGATGCTGAATCGGCAAACGTCCGCTGTGTAAACAGACGGCTTTGACGCATCGCAGCGGTCGCGGCCTTATTTCCCGGCAGCTCATTCTGTTGATGCATGAGCGCAAGGCCGAGCGCCTCCAAACGAGCCATTCCGTCTTCCACGCGGCGGTTGGTGGTGACGGTCGTGTTGGGAAACAAGCGTGAGCATCCAAGCGGATACATATATTGCGGCGAACACACGCGCGCACACACAGACGGACGGCCGCAGACGACAGCGCAGTTGTATGTAATCGTATGCCGTATACACAATATCGAAGAGGTCATGAACCCCCGAGGATACCGAGCTCGTGTTTACAAACACTTCGACGAGACCGTTTCATCTCGATGAGAGATTATTCTGCGAAGACGGCGACGACAACGACCGAGCTTTCCAGTCTGCGCGCTCTTAATCGCACTTATTCATTTCGTGAAAGCAGGCTTACACCCTCTCCCAAACTCTGTTACCGCTACACAAGCCGTGCCGGCTGCCTATAAAGCCACCGTTTCGCCTTATTTAGGATCATGCGTATATACAGTCAAGTTAATATGTAATCACCACTCCTGTTCAGTTATCTTGTGTTGGCTTTTATTTGGTGTACTATCTCTCCCTGGCCTTCCTCCTAACGTTGCAAGGGAGTTTGCTTACGTAGACTACATACTACATTAGTTATAAACTTTCTGTACAGGAGTTTTACTGAAATTTACGTTCCGTTTTACGCACGCAGCCTGCGTACATCCGTACATTGGCCAGAGTACACCACCTAGCCTCATCGGCCAAGTTTCAGCGATTTCCGCCGATGGACTACTAAATACGAAGCACGTTCGAGGCTAGGCTTGTCGTCGTCTCCTGTCGTCACGGTGTGTCATGTAGTCACAGTCCACCAGAAAAACGGGCATGCGCCACAAGGTTCGGGTAAATCCCACTGCATGCTTGAGGCCGGTCCACTCAAAGTGGAGGAGGCAGCGGATAGCCCAACAAATAACCGAATGCGTTAGTGGAGCAGAAACAACCTTTCCTAACTTACGTGCCGAAGAGGCAACTTAAACCGGGAATGTAGGGAAGAAGAATCACTACCACCACCTTAGGTATAAGCTGCATTCCGATGCAGTTTTCCGCAGGCGTTAGCGAAGCGGAAACATTCTTCCCTATATACGTGCTTCCTTTCAGGTTTCGCGCTACTAGTAGGTAATTCATTAGTTTTCCGATGACGTTGGCGGAGCGGAAGCACCATTTCCTACATGCTTCGGGCTTGGCACCACTAGCGCTCCATTTTAAAAAATGATTCGGCCCTCCCTATGGAGGTTTTACGCAAGCGGAGCTGAAACACCTTTCCCAACACACTGGCCCCTCCGCGGTTTTTCCTTTCTGCGAATGGGTCTCGGTACCGCGGTACTGATCTGTTATCCTCATGGTTTTCTATTTTTAACAATTCAGTTAGCAGCGCTACACAGGACGCATGCGCACGAAAGCGGTTGGGTTGAAGCGTTCGACGCTCCGCGATCTTTTTAATCTACTTCACGATCTTTAAAAATGAAAACATCAGAACAGCCCGAGGTGGCCGCGCTCATGCGTCGTACGTGGAAAGTGTTAGCGAGGAGAGTGAGACGACATTAGAGAAAACTCGAAAACACGCCTTCGCACTTCGCCATTCATCGCATGCACATTTCGAGTGTCATATTTCCTTGCCTCGTAATTATAAGTTCACGGTCATGGCTCAGGCATATCGTGCCTATACCCAGTTTTGTCTCCTGCACATAGGCAGCGCATTGTGGCACTGCTTGTGCACGGAGAAACCACAACCTATACGGTGCCAGTAAACACGAGACAAAATGTAGTGTCTAAGGATGTGCTAGTATTAGAACATTTTTTTAATTACTAATCGAATAGTGTTCTATACGAATCGAGTATTGGTTTTTTTTTTCGAAACGTCGAATATTTGGTGATTACGTTTCAAGTATTCAGTATTGCTGGTGAAACCCCGAAATCATGCAGCAGCAACGCATTTGAACATTGAACGAGCTCCTGGCTTGTTTTAATTATTGGATTATCAATATGCGCACAGCCCAAACTTTTACTAGTCTATCGGTGCTGTACAAATCACAGATGAAAGCGCCTCTATTTAAAACTAATATTGACTGGAGCAGAATTGTCCTTAATCTGCCGTGCTCGTCATGAATGTATGGGTTTTCTTTCGATATACTTGTTTAATTTTTTCACCTCGATTTCATTTAAAAGGCGGTGAAAAAGTACCGCAGTAAACTTCTGAATCTACCAGTGCATTTTGTTTTACGAAATATCTCGTAGGATGTCACTGCTTGTACGAGTTTGCCTCAGCTTACTAAACTGTTTTTTTTTTTTCGGTGGAGCGAACCGTAGAGTTTTCTTTGTTAATGTTTGTAGCTCCTTGTTTCAGATAAAATATTCTTAAATTCTTGGAACTTCTTTTTGAAAATGGTTGCCTTAACGCTCGAGAGCTTAATCGAATAGCATTAAATTAGTATTTGTATTCGATTTGCTGTCATCTCTACTCTACCCGTATTCGATTCAGGTCTAATATTTACTATTCGCACACCCCTGGCACTATCCTTTACTGCAGGGAATACTTTAGCCGCAAAGACATGGGCGTGATTATAATGACTGCGACAGATGGCGATAAAACTGGAGTAGGCGTTGCTGAGATATGCTAAACCAGAAAAATGTGTGGGACTGTCAATGCTGCTCCAATTATTCTGCAGAAGTTTTGGTCCTGATTCAGCGACAAATTTTGAGAGCTTCTTAATTATGCTGCCGCGCGTACAACGTCTCCTTGGTTCTGCTCGTGTAAAGTGATTCATTTTGGCCAGCTGGTGTGGGGCAGACGATAGTGAATGGTTTTCACGCGAACGTGTGGAAGGCACAGAGGAAATGGCACAGGCGAGTGTTGCGAAAGTGGAGAAATTAATGAGAGAATCAGTGAACCTCGGCAGAAGCAAAGAAATCTTCAGCGTTTATTCGATTTTAGGCTGATCGATGCTTTCGTTTTACGGAATGAAAAAGAAAGATACCGAAAACTCCGAAGAAAAAAATGAGGCAATTTGTCATGATGGTGCCACGCCTAAAGGATGTGTGGAGCTGGGCAGACTCATCCGTTTCTTTTCGATTCAGTCTTCCTGTCCTCCTCTCTTTCGTTATTTTTCATCTTTTGCCAGTTAGTAGGGACGCCCGCACTTCCTCTCTCTTTCTCATCTTTATACTCCTTCTTCTCATTCCCCAGCGTAGGGTAGCAAACCGGCCATGTGCCTGGTTAACCTCCCGGCCTTTTTTCTTGTTGTTCTTCCTTCCTTCCTTCTTCCGCACTTGATGCCATCATCATTGCGCACGAATAACAACGGCAACAAGACTTGTCCTCGGCGCGAGTGCGCTCTCAATGTGCAACATCTGGCTATACTGTGTGTGGTTATACCTGCCTTACGCCAAGCGGTGATGACAGTATACGACAGCCGGTCCACCGAAAGTACTCCGCAATTTAAAGAATAAGAAAATAAAAATCTAAGCCAGCTGCACCCCCATGTGAAAATTGTACGATCTGTGGAGCAACCATTCGCATGTGTTTCCCTACTGTTGCGTTTACTGACTCCTTTTAGTTCTTGACGTGTGATTAGGCGATTATTTTAGTTCTCTGTACGGTAATTCCCACGTGTGACGTGTTCTCGTACTCCTTGCGCTTCCATTACACTCGAAAAGTTGAGTGCGGGTTGCAGTGTTGCCAGATGCTGCCGAGCAAACAAGCGAATACTCATCACAAAAGCAGATCAAAACAAGAGGAAACAACAAATTTTCCCATTCTCGGAAATACTTTTAATTATGATTTTAAACATGTCACAGAAATATGAAGGAGAGTGTAAAAAATCGCCTCATTGTTATGTACAGTGAAGATATACGCAACTGTGAACGAAAACAACTGTTTTTTTTTTAAGATTGTCTCCAGGGCACTCTTCATTCGGCTGAAGGCACGTTTGCTAGCCCATCATTAACGTCACTTGCTCACTTCCCCAACGTACGTTTGACATCTAAACTCAACCATAGACGCTCACACGGGAGAGGGGGTCGGGGGGAAGGGGGGTGGCGTAATCTGCCCTATGTATTGACTTACTAGGAAAGGGGGAGTGTGCTCTGACGAACCTTATGAAACTCTGCGCACGCTCATACACTCAACTAATCAAAATTATCGACAAACACGCTACTAGTGAATGACAAATGCGCATTTATGAGAGTTGCGCATTGTTAGCGACACGACACCGCAATAAATCAGGCTTCGTGAACAAAAAAATCATGTCTATATATATATATTATATATATATATATATATATATATATATATATATATATATATATATATATTCACACCAGAGGTATAAACCAACCCCTGTTAACTAAACTTGGTATAGTGGTCATGGTTTGCCTTGCGCAGGTCACTAGTATACGGGGTCGTGTTTTTCAAAGGACGTGCCTGGTTCAGAGTCGTGTGAGCCTCAGAATTTGCTCGGTACAAGTAATGCTCGTCGCGCTCCAAGACAGCGTATCCGATGTCCTTGCGTTGGATTTTAACTTTTTTTTTTTACCAGTCAGGCTGGCGACGCTTGAACGGGAAATCCTTCTTGTAAACTGCCGCCAACAAACCTTTCCTGTCGCTCTCTTTCTCTCTCTCTCTCTCTCGCTCGACACACCCTTTGCAGCGACTCACTCATTTCCTGGGGACGAAAACAGCTTGTAGTGTTTGCGTACCAAGCTCAGCTTCCTCTGGGTGCGGCGAGAGTATTTCGTTTGAAAGAAAATGCTTTAGTGTGACAAACCAGACTTCGAGTTTTCTCGCGTACTATGAAACGGCGGTATTGAGGTGGTGAAGGAGAGCGTCGCGCGAAATATTTTGTTTACCTTGCTGAGCAGGCCAGAATATTTTTCCCGCATCTACGGTCGGCGTACGCATCAAGTAAACCGGAATGTCACGAAAATAGTATTGTTCTTTTGTACGAGCTACTTGCCTTTTAACTGCAATCCATGTGCAGGGGTATCGGGTGCTTCTTAGTACATTCACGGCCACTGTCATGTGGGTAACGCACGCACGAGAGGCTAGCGATATTTATACCAGCCTGTATATACGCAGCGCACGCGTGAAAATTGTGGTTGTGACACGCGTGGAAGCGCAATTAAAGCCACTTGAGATTATTTGCACGTGAAAGTTGTCTTATACTAGGGCGAAGGAAGTCGTGCTTACGAAGCTTTGGGCAGAGGCGTCCCTTACACCGGCTGTTATCTCAGCGTGGAACTTGTAGCATTTACCAGTGGGTGCTGCGTATCCGTTACTGTTATATTGCAGGGATGGAAGCAGAAGCAGCTTATATAAACATGTGAAGGGGCCTTGCCGGGCTGGTATAGTGGCTAAGGTACTCGGCTGCTGACCCGCATGTCGCGGGATTCGAATCCCGTCTGTGGCGGGCTGCATTTCGGGTGGAGGCGGAAATGCTGTAGGCCGTATGTTCAGATTTGGGTGCACGCTAAATAACCCTAAAGGGTCGAAATTTCTGGAGCCCTCCACTACGGCGTCTCTTATAATCATATAGTGGTTTGGAACGTTAAACTCCACATATCAATCATTATCAATCAACGAAAGGTTGCAGCCATAAACACTCCCGTCACCTCCTGCAAGCCGGCCTTAGCCACAGTGACACAACCCGCCATGGCAGCAGGATACATGCGAACAGGTTCCACAAGACACTGCTGCACTTCATACACAACACCGGTCTCACGGCGCACATTTAACTCACATACACGCATAAAATGTCATGTCCTAAGGGTTAAGGTAATGTCGGAAAAAGAAAACAAGCTAATCGTCGCGTGGCATTTACAGACCATGACGTCATGGAGGATACGGCACTTCACGAAGAGTTGACCTGTGAAAGTGCGCAGTAGCGAACAAAATTTCTTCAGCCTCTATAATCAGGGTAATTCAGCGCCCTTATGCGTCCTCGTTATGGGCGGGGCGATATCCAGTCGTTTCACGTCGTGCGACCACTGCACTACACGAGCCGTGAGGGCTTCTTTTGTTTCGAAACCGACCGCTGTTCACGGGCACTCGTGGAGGTGTCTCCCAACGCAGAGGTGTAGTGTGGCGTTACCGCACACTTCGCTATGAAAGGAGAGAAAAACTACTTCTCGAGAGCTTAGGGGCGGATCCAGATGGGATGGTGTTAGCAGGCTCATCCACTCTCTTCGGTGCTTCTCGTCCACCTTTCAATCAATCAATCAATTAATCAATCAATCAATCAATCAATCAATCAATGAGTTTTATTACGATATGAAAGGATGATGACAAGCATAAAACATACAGCCTTGAGTCCCCAAGTACAAAACAGCATTTGGGCGCTCGGTGATGACTACGAATAATTGAAACAAGGATTAGCTGTTGTTTTCACGTGAGAACGAAAACAAGCAATGCAGAAAGCAGAATAAAAAACAGAGACATAGAACAATAAACCAATAATAAATACAACACAAATAAAAGACACGGGTCAATATAAAGCAACACAAATCTGCTACAGGAACACAAATAGGCTACAAATAAAGAAAAGGCAGATCAATTATTTAACAAATATTCACAAATATTCTTTGATGAATTTATCTATCACCAATCGGGACAAATGAGTAGAGAAATTAACAGTATTTCGGCTGTGGTGGGATTCTTGTGATGATAGTAACTACTAAAAATAAAATAGTCAGGACCCTAAGGTGGTTTTACTTCAAGTGAACGCCTCCGCCTCTAAAATGATAATAATAGAAATACGTCCATCATTTTTCATAGAGATGAGGAAGGCTGCAAGAAAGGGCTGACAGGCAGCTTAATTTGCTGCGTCCTCCTGCAGCTCATGCAGCTGGTCAAGCTGCAAAGCGTGCCTCTAGATCCGCCCCTGAGAGAGGTGAAGATTTCCAACCGCACATACTTTCAGGAACGCTGAAGTAATTTTCTTGTGGGCGGCGTTCAACCATTAACTTCATCGTTACCGAAGCAGATGACTCGGACTCGTCAAAACCAAAAACGCACTAAGTGTTTATGTATGAAAATATGTAAACGCAGGCTACGTTAGAGCCGGCTATCCCAGCATCATGGTAGTAATATACAAGACGGACACAAAGTAAGAAAAATTAGAAAGATAATAGATTAAGAAAACAATATGAGAAGCGCTGTTACGTACATACTTGAGGTGTACAAAACATGGGCACAGGTTTAAAGGCATAGTCTACCCAATATACAACGTCGTCATATTGCGTACAGAGTTTGTACAGATGAAATTTTTATGCACCTACATCTTGACTATGTAATGTGCTCATTAATGACTCAACACTACGGAACTTAAATCCAAAAGCTGTCGCAACCGCCACAGTGGCTGTGGTGCTCGGCTGCTGCAGTCGAGCAGCACAACTACTAGACCACTGTGCGGTCAGCAGCGCTGACCCAAGGTCGCATTTTCGATGGAGACGGAAATTCTCGAGGCCCGTGTACTTAGATTTAAGTTAACGTTAGAAAAAATTACACCTGGTCGAAATTAGCGGAGCCTTCTTTATATGGCGTCTCCCATAACAATATTCTGGTTTTCGGACGTCAAGTCCCATTATTTATTATTATGAAAAGCTGCCTTTTTGGCTGGTACATTATATGGTATATATACTTAAACTGGGCAACGAAGTACATATTCTTCTGTATGCTGTAATCTTGGCCGAAGGAAATATCGACGGCAATACTCCTTAGGTGTCGTCGATTTATCCGTGACCGGACTTGGGGAGTCGGTCCGTGCTGCCCTTAGCTACGTCAGTTCGCGAAAAAGCTCCACGCTCTTCGCCCTTCAACTGGGATGGCGTCCATAGTCTGCTGACGTTTTAACCACGAAACGTGCCCGAAGCCCCACTCTCATCTCAGAAGCGATCTGGCGTAAACGCGAACGTGCACTGGATACCGGATAAGCCCCGGACGCGTCTTCTTCACGGCTCAAAGGTTTTTTTTTGTATTGTGTTTGTATGAGTTTTTCGCCCCTCTGGTGCTCTGTGTTGTTTTGCTTTCACGAAGAGGGCTCGTTTTTCAATCGTCCTTTCTCCGCCTCGCGATTGGTTGATTTCTGGTTAACCACGCGTTTTTATCCTCACTCTCTGAAAGAAGTCGGACCGGTGTACTCGTGATTACACCCGGAACTAAGCGTCTTACATGTGCCGACTTGGATATCGCAAATACAACCTCCCCTTCCCCCCTCCCCCCGACTAGTTGGCTCTGTGCGTCGCAAGATTTGGGGAATTCGACTCCGAAAAACAAGGTCAGGTTTATCAGCCTCCGCTTCCGACGTTGCCGGTTAGAAGTGTCACATTTTCGGTTGAAAATCGAGGTGTACCACCATGTTAGTTTGAAATCTCCTTTCACACAACTCGAACACCCCAGCTAAGAAGCGCTGCTTACAAGTCATTGAGACTTACGATCGGAATGGCCCAGTGTAACTGACCATTGCGAGCTGCCCGTTCGTGTGGGAACCGAGTCCTGTGCCAGCACCTTGCTGTGTCAGGGTAAGTGCAGAAACCGATTTGGCTATTTCAAAACGTCGGCCACTCAGTAAATGTGCATAGTGAAACAGCTAAGATTTTTTTTTCTAGAAAGGACGTTATTTCGTGAAGTATTACAGGTGGTGTGATGGTAGTAGACATTTATTAGGCTGTTACATTCACAAGAAGGTCATGGCAGTCAGGCATAGCCGCCTCACGGGTTGGCTTGGGGTTGGGGGACAAAGAAGGATTCAGCTGGCATGCCATGGGGTGTGCACGTAAAAAGTGTCCGCCACCTCCGCACAGCACTGGCACAGGCCGGAAAAAGAAGAAACGGCGCAGAAAATGGGTGAAGACAAAAAGGATTACGGAGAAGACTCAGCTCCGTGTTCGTCAATTTTCTGCTCTAACTCTATGAGCGGTAAATCAGCTGGATACACTTATTGGTGTAGAATGATACTGGGGAGGGGCAAAAGGGGTTTCAGATCCACTAACCTTAAACCTGGCGAGGGGTGAAGCATGCAATACTTTGAAGCAGCTTTCCGTGCCAAGCCCGAAAACAGTGTTTCCACTCCACTACAGTCGTCAGCTAGAGATAACCGTTGCCTTTCTCATATTTAGTGAACCGGTAGCTATGAGTAGCGGTAGCTATCTACCAATTGTTGCGATGAACCGTGACTTCGTGGCACGCCGTGACGACAGTAGCAGCCGGCAAGCCTAGTCCCTAAAGTTAGTGGCACATAGATTCAACTCGAACATGAGTTGACTCTCTTTGAGCGTGTGCTGAGTAGTCGTGCAAGATTTACGACCGGCTTGGCACGAGAACGTCCATGCGTTATGTGTTTGTAAGCGGGAAGCGACAGTGGTTGGAAGTATTAAGGAGTTCACAGAAAGAAGCTCGTCGCATGGCCAGTGATTCAGCGAATGCACCGATAAATAGATCTCGGCCATTCGCGACGCTATGACGTCGCACGCCATCGCTATCAAACCCGTTCCGCAACGCTCGCGCCGCTGAGGAGCGTGAAAAAATGCGCCGTGCGGTGCCAGCAGTCCAACATTCTTTGGCAGCCGAGGTGGTATCGGCCCGTGTACTGTGCGATATCAGTGCGCGCTAAAGGACACCGAGAAGGTCGAAATATCCCAAGCCCTACACTATGGCGCCCATCATAATCATATGGTCGTTTGGGAACGTAAAACCCCACATCATGTTGGCTCAAGGTGAGGAGGAGAGATTCCGCTCAAGGAGAGCGCAAATGAAAGCACGCAACTGAGCACTCTTGTTTTTCTGCCAGTGACGTAATGAAAGACAACTGAGCGTCCCTGTCCTCGGAGTTGCCAGTTCCGCCTATCGTAAGGAAATGCGGGCTGCTCTATTTTGCAGATTCGCTTTCCTAATATTTAAGTAACTCGTCGCGTTTTTATTTTATTTTAGGGGCGAAGCTCCTTAGGTTGTGGGTCTGTCCTTCCTCCGTTGTTGTCGTACGTAGCCACCAGTGCCACATACCCGCTCTAGAGCAGGTATGTGCCACAGGGGATGCGAGGTGGGAGATGGCGGCTACTTGGAGTGTTCACTGGATGGACGCACGGACATACGCAAGGACCCATTTATGGACGCACGGACGGGTTGACAAACGCTTCGGCCCACTCATCATCATTCACTCCGTGGATATGCTGTGATTTTTTTAGGGGGGGGGGGGGGGGCATATTTGCTTTGTACCAGGAAATAGTTATTTTAGTGATTTATTACGTACATCAATTGCACGTTTTTAGTCGACTAATGGTACGCTTGCCGATGACTGTGTTGTTCAGTGTTAAGGTCAAGCATACGCTGGTGGAATCAGCAATGGACGTAGATCGTGCAGTCGCAAACGTGCATTCAACGGTATGCAGACTGCCCCGGAGACAACTTTGAAAATTAGAGATGTGGTTTCGTTCATAGTTGCCTATATTTTTGCTGTCTGAAATTATTAGATTTTCTTTTTCATTCATCTCTCCTTCGTATTTTAGTGACCTTTTTTATTATCATATGAAAATATCATATATCATGAAAATATCATGAATAGAAAAAGTTATTCAATTTTAGCTTCTTTCCGGCTTCGGGCAAGTAGCGCTGCTTAATTTTGGGGTGCTGCTTTTGCGTTTATTTGCTTGTTAGTACCGAGGCATAGGTCGACAAACTCGCTCATGAGTCGGCTCTCTGAGGCTCCCTCAGAGTCGTCAATCTGGTTGAGCGAGTCTGGTTGAAGAAAACTTCGGTGGCTCCGAGGACGAGTGAACGCTTAGTTGAAAACATATTTCTTTGGTAAATATGGGCGAAGTGCGATTTTTTTTTGCCTATCTATGGCTCGGTAGCATCTTACAACTCTGCCTAATCTTATTGTTTCGTAACCTGTTGCTAGTCTGCACCGCGCGCTGTATTTTGCGCAACCTCCCGCGCTCTTGAACGCTCCAAATAAAATGTCTTCTACCACCACCATCCGTATTCTCCGTTGCAACTTGTCCCTCGGCCATTCCTGCTTCCTCCGCCTCAACCTAACCGTCGCCGGTCTCCGACATCCCGCGCACGAAACGACCTTGCCCTCTATTCGTATTCTTCGCGCACTGTCGCACGGCAGGGATGACCTTGTCAACCGCGCCTCCATCGCCCCTGCCTCATTTAATCGCTGTACTGCTCCTCTCTTTAGTTTTCTTTCTTCTTTTATCCTTGTGAATTTCTCTGTATTTATTCAACTTGTTTGTTCATATTTCTACACTCTTACTGCTTTCCGTTTTATACTTATGTGGTATGCTCTCCGACAGTAGTACCGTGCAGTACATTTTAACCCAGAGCGTAAGGTTAGATGTTCTTGCCCTAATGTGCGCAACTATATTAGGTTCGCGACAAAACATCGCAGTTCGTGGGCGTGCTGGCGTAATGGCCATTCACGATAACCAAAGCACATGTTGATCGCCAAGACCTGATTATGTCGTGGTTTCGATTGCAGGCTTGTGTTCCGATTGGGGCAATACCAAGAAATATCGTGCACCGTGATGTGGCTGCACGTTACAACGCACTGTTGTGATACAATTTAGAGCCGTCCACCACTGCATTCCCCCACCCACCCTCCCTTTTTTTTTTCGCATCGCCTTGTTTTTCGCGTAGTACGAACGCAAGTCAGTGCTCAATGTGGTAAGAACAGCGCATGCAGACAGCGGGGCTAAGAACATACAGGACGCCCGTATGCTCAGATTTGGGTGCACGTTAAAGAACCCTAGGTGATCGAAATTTCCGGAGCCCTCCACTACGGCGTCTCTCATAACCATATGGTAGTTTTGAAACGTTAAATCCCACATATCAATCAATTCATTTTTGTTACCGTTATCATATGTAGGCTTTTGTCTTTTCTTTTTGTGTATTTTTGCGGCTGTTTATAATCAGCCTTGCAAAGTAACTCTAAACTTTTGTTGCAAATTTTTCCTGGAAACTATTTGTACCCTCCGATCTGTAACGTCTGATGACATCTGTAACGTCTGGTGACAAACGGCTGGTGACATTGTTACTAGTGAACGAGCAATATTGCCAAATGACCCACATTTATAGGGATCGATCAGTCTCAGACGACATCTCCAGATGCGCTGTTGCTATCCCGGCATACCGAGTGACCGCCACATTCAAGATGCATGAAGAAACGACATCGACAGCAGCGTAGTTTGCCGCCTTACCGGCTGCTATTCTTTACGTCGCGGAAGCCCAGCTTCAAAGGTTGGCGGTCGTTTGAGATTCTAAGGCATCCCTTCAGAGTCTGCAATCAGCATTACGACGAAGGGTGCACGAACAGCTAGCAAATGAAACGAGAGAAGTCCTTCAAGTTTTATTGAAGGGACATGTGTTCCAATGGTTGCCGGGACATTGTGGCATTGTCGGTAATGACTTCGCTGATGATGCGGCGCGGTCCGCCCATAAAAATGCCTAGACATCTTCAATACCCTTTTCGAGAAGAGGCCTTGCAAGGGGCCTTCCGGCTCGTTCGCTGACACACTGTCGCCAACTTGGTAGAGCGACCCCGGTGTCAGAAGCTGCTGCCTACGTAAATTGGACCCATCGAGGAAACTTCCAAGTTCCATCGCCGCTCTCCCTCTGTGACATGAATATATACCAACTAGAAAAGTACTCTATGCTACTTCAGTTCATTTATGTGACAATGGTTCATTTTGAGACTCATTCGTTACTGACTTGTCCTGTCTATCGATTTCTGCGTATTGATAAGAAGCCCAAAAACAATCCAAGCGTTACCCGAACGATGGCGATTAGCTACAATGCCGGCTGTGGAAATCCAACAATAATAATTGCTGGGATTCAACGTCCCAAATCCATGATATATGATTGTGAGCGACGCTGCTAAAAGAAGGCTCCGGAAGGCTCCACCGGGAGTTTTTATTCGTGCACCTATAATTATTTGTACGCCGGTCTCGAGCACTGTTCGTTTCCTGCAAAAATGCAGCTGCCGTGGCCGGCATTCGATCCCGCGACCTTCGGATCAGCAGTCGAGCACCATAACCTGTAGACCACCGTGGCGTGTACAACGCAGGTTCTGGAAATCCAGGTCAGCTCTATGCGCGCGCGCTTTTATAGCCGGTAGAGCTTGAGCGCGTCCGTGATGTGTGTATCTCTCTCTGACTTCCTCCTTTCTGCCAACGACAGGGGGTAGCGAGAGGGGTGCGACGATATCTCCGCAGGACCCACCGGTCTCGCGCAGAAACTCCGAAACTCCGAAGGGGAGTAATAGTACGTGTTCAGTCGTTCGCAGCGGGAAACTGGAAAGTCGTCAGCGACATGAAATGAGAAGCTGGCTTTCTCTGTGCTACGAAGCCGGCGAGGCTGTCATTCATTTTTTCGCTAGCCGCTGCAGATGCATTCGCGGGTCTTTTGCTCGTGCGAGTTTGACCATTGGGATTTAGAAAGTGGAAGAGCATCATGCCAGACTTTGGAGACTTCCTACGACCCCTGAGAACGTGAGTAGCGACGTGTTTCTGTTCAATCATTATTCTTTTCCCAATGAGATTTGTGGAGGAAAAAATCACAATCGTATTCACAGAGTGAATTTTGAGGAGTCATGTGAAGCGTCCGTAGTCCGTTTGTCTGTCTGTCTGATACTGCCGATTGCGCCTGACGCAGGACAAGGTTAGACTAAAAGGATCTTCGCCCCTAAAAAAAGGACTATCAGTTCCGTGTACGAAAGAATACAACCGATGAGTGAAGCTCCTTAGAAATCGGACGCTAACAAGCATGCGCCTTATCTCGATACAGGCTTTCATAAAGGGTGGGGAAAGCGTCTGCTGCGCTCGACACCAATATTGTGCCTAGAACATATTCTAGCCACTATAGCAGCGGAAACGACCGAGCGAATGTGGCGTGCGCGGCGAGGAGCGGTCCATCTGCCGCCGCTCCTGCGCTCCCGCTGCGAATTTTGCTTGGCGTGCTTGCCCGGCGCAGGGAGCTTCGGCGGCGACCGCAGATACGGTGGTGTGCACGGAGTGTGGGCCTAAACGCTTAGCTCCTATAGAATTACGGAAGCTAAGCGTGTACTGCAAGACAAAATATAAAGTTTTTAATGCAAAGCATTTCTTAGCGACCTTCGGTGACTTTGTGTGCATCTATCTATCTATCATCTATCTATCTATCTATCTATCTATCTATCTATCTATCTATCTATCTATTATCTATCTATTATGTATCTATCTATCTATCTATCTATCTATCTATCTATCTATCTATCTATCTATCTATCTATCTATCTATCTATCTATCTGTCTGTCTGTCTGTCTGTCTGTCTGTCTGTCTGTCTGTCTGTCTGTCTGTCTGTCTGTCTGTCTGTCTGTCTGTCTGTTATATGACATGAGGCGGCAGAAAAGACTGGAAAAAAAATGTCTACCTCTGAAGTGCCAACATCCGTATCTCTCTTCCAGTGTGCACATACGGTTCTGTTCATGACATGACACTATTATAGCTGCAGCTGTCGTGGCTTGAACGACAAAACAAAACAAAAAAATCAATTATTTTATCACCTATATAGTGTCACACTGTTCGTGTAGGCGACACAGAATAGTTATAAAGCAGATTCGGGCGTGCTCCTCTTTTACACCTCGAGTGCTTACTTTGGCAGCGCGTTTTTCCCACTGCCATCGTTTTTTTTTTTCCCGCCCGCCGTGACAAATTGGTTTCAAAATAGGAACGATTTACCTCACGTGAGGCAGGTGCTCAGGTACGTGCTAGGAACACCCCACATACATATACAACGTGGCACAGCAGTCTTTAGCCAGAGTTTAAAAATATGCCGACACAAGCAATCATGGCGCGACCAAATGCATGTTGCTGACCATTTTTTGGAGTTAGTGAGACTATTTTTGTGTTCTAAAATATTGTTCAATCAGACGTGTTTAATTAACTAACTATGGTAGAACAAAAATGGATTAAAAATTGAATGAGAAAGTTGTAGATTGGTTTGCAAAACGTCCGGCGAGGCCGTTTCAAACTTTATATGTGATCATTATTAGTTTTTTTCCTTGCTAACAACACTTCCCTATAAAATACTAAAAAAATACCACGTGACAAACCCACTGGTGCGCCCACGCGCACCGTGATTTTGGTGCTCTTTTACATTCCGCGTTCGAATGATACGCTTCCCTCGCACCGGTTCATGACAGCCATAAGCAGTCACAGTGGTTATCGCTTTTGTCGCCGATAGCAAAACATGTTCATCGCAAAGTCCCCACTATCGTTGCGGCCCTGTCGAGACAGCATAATCGGGCAAACACCATGGTCGTTCGTACGCGGAACGCTAGGGAGCACTAGAATCATCGTGCGCACTTACGCGCGAGCGGGTTTGTCACGTGGTATTTTTTTTATTTTGTGGGCAGAAAAACACTAATAATTACCAGATATAAAGTTCGAAGTTATCTAATCAGACGTTTTTTTCAATCCGATCTACAACCTTCTTATTGAATTTTTAGCCATCTTTGCTCCTTCAGGAGTTAGTTAATTAAACAGATCTAATTATTCAACAATTTATAACACAAAAAATTGTCTAACTCCAGGCAATGGTCGGCAACATGCAGTTGGTCGCGTCGCTAATTGCTTGTGTCGGCATATTTTTTAACTCTGGCTAAAGATAACTGAGGCACCCTGTATGTTTGTACTTGTAAAATAAACACGATCATTGGAGATGTGACGCTTTGCCGGAATCTTCCATTTCTAATAATTTTCTGCGCCTTCAATTTGATGTCTTTACGTTCAGTCTGCTGGCTGTCAGTCCTCTTAAATCGCCGATTTAGCGGGTACCAATAAAATAGCCTTTCTTTCTTTGCAAACGCTAAGCGCGACCAATATAGCGAGGCGTTACGGTACGCATAATTTAGCTTAACGCGCTGGAACGTAGCATATACAAACGCCGTTAAACAGTGAAGTTTACATTAGCCGTGCGAAGCTTAAGAAAGAGCGAAGCTGGTTAATCCTAACGTGGCCCTCCTGGCTGACGCTCGCTCCTTCCTTGGCATAGACAGAGTATGATTCGCGCCACGGCATGTCACAGACCACGCAAGAACGTCCCAACTGCAGCGCTATAGGACTAACGTGCAAAGATGGCTGTAGCGACACCGGTGGAAGCGCGCCGGCCTTTCGTCGCTCGCACTCCGCTCGCGTGGCGGTCAAACTCGGTGCGGCGGCTGTGCGGACACAAGTTGTTTGCGCCGTGTGGCCCACGTGTCTCGCCCAAAAGCCGCATTTCGGTTTACAACTGCCGGGTGGTAGGTGGCGTTACCACTGTCATCGTCATCATGGTTGTGACAGTGGTAGCGCCGGTGATGACCCCTGGCGGGAAGCAACCTTGGTGGAGGGCGAGAGTTGAGGGAGTCTTTTTTTTTTTCTGCGCGTCGCGGCTGCCGCGAACGGTTGTCTCTAGCGTGGGTCCTCGGCGCAAGGCACCGCGGGCCTGCGCGCCGGGGGGCCCACATGGTAAATCAAGCGTTGGCGACGCCGCCTTGGGTGTGTAATTTTGTGTTTGTCATGTTTTGGAGTGTATTGTGTACGGATGTCCTAGTGTATTACATAACGAGTTATGTATCGATTTGGTGGACGATATCGTCGTTATAAATGGGTTAAATAAATGTATGTATGTTATTTGGTTTGTACCGACAACGTCTGCACTGTCCGTTCACTCCAAGAGCGTGGCGTGGTGCTCGCTCGCCTATTCTAGACCCCACATGGTAAATATTGACTGATGTCTGATTGCGATAACAGCATGCGAGACTGCACACGCAGGTCCAGTTATCTACTTAAGATAATTCTATCCGTCTTTGTAAGCCCCTCATAAAGTCCCCTAAGCAACCTCCGAAATTGCAAAGAACGAGCGCTTCATTCTCTCCCGGCGTATCGCGCCTTTGCGACACTATCCGTGGCGCCAGCAGTTTGCTTCACGTGACGTTAGTATGAAATAGGCCCTTGATTCGTCGATAGTACGAGAGGCATCTTTTGTGAATTGTATCGCACCCTCCTTTGCAGTGCAGTCGCCTACGCGGTCTGCCGCGTCTCGCATTACTATCGCGTGCGATAAACTGATTTCAATTCGTTTTCTGTGTTTGCGGCTCTGCTAGGTGAGATGGCAGCGTACAGTCGAAAAGCTGGAAATCGTGAGTGACTCAACACTTAGTTCTGAAAGCTTGCGTGGGAATTAGAAGCGGAGTGGTTTGGGCTAGTTAGGCATGACATGACGGTAGTTTTAGCGCTACGATAGAACGATGACAAAGAGGACGACAAATTTGTCTCCTCCTTGTCCCTTTGTCGTCGTTCTATTCTCGCGCTAACACTAGCGGCTTGCGTGGGGGCTAGTTGCAGCATGGTTTCTTCGTTTCGATAAATTCAGTTGTTAGATGCCCTTTGTGTGTTGGCCCGTTTTTTTTTTTTTGTCCTTAACTTTGTACCGCTATCTTTACCTTAGTTCTGTCGCTCCACGTGTTTCATAAACAAATAAGTGGCGAGGAAGAGATAGCGCTTGTATAGGAAGGGTAGAAGAAGGCGAGAAAGAAACTATACTACCGTGCTTTTGTACTAAATGTGCTTTAAAATACCTATACGTCGCTGTTTTTTTTAATTTTTTTTTGCTCAGCGGAGTTGGTATTAGTGAGGACTCTGGGCGTAGACGTCCTGTTGCTTCGGTGATTCAACACTTACATTTTCGCACGAGCCGCCCGATTGGACGTCAATCGCGATATTCGCTCGCTTTGAATGTGAACGTGTCAGAGTTGCCGACATTTGAAGGCGAACCTGAAAGGGCGAGGACGTTCATTCTGCGAGAGTGCCTTTAATAGCCTTCTAGTTAGTCCTGACGTGTACAGCGCCGCAATCTTGCTCGACCTGTCTGCTTTCATGAGTCCCGAGAAAATTGATTAGGAAGCATAATAGGTTGCTATTACTTATGATACTTTTTGATTTATGCTTTGCCGTTCGCGCAATTCAAGATATGCAGAAATGTGGCAATGGGTACGCTGTTTTGCTCTGTTTTCGACATGAAGGATATCACATCACTTGAGACTGCAGGCTCGCTTGCTGCGCCTTCATTGTGAGTTCATAATGGATCATAATATTCCCAGGGTTCCCTCGTGCATTAACCTATACACGAATTGAAGGCGAAAGCCATGTTTTCTTTCTTCTTGTTGTTGTTCTTCTTGGTCGATGTGTACAAAGGAGCAGGGAGGAACACGAGCCAATAACTTCGCGTGTCCCACTGCCAAGCGCCATCTTCACTCTCTTCTCTCGAGGTCGTGTGCTTTCCTTTTTTTCTTCGCAACCCAAGGGAAAGTGCTACGACGGCATCGTATGGGGTTATGTTCCATAACGTCACGCCAGAATATTTGACGTCATGATGACGTAACGAAATTTTTTTCCGATTTGTGACGTCATATGGTGACGTTGCCCCGTGATGATGGTTTCTTGCATCACTGGTCCCCGACGTGGCAGGACAGTCGCTGCCGATGGTCAAATTTCCCGTTCGATGAGGCATCCAAGGCGGTCGCATTAATATTCATGCTCTTCCTCGAAGACTCGCGTGTCAGTGTATAATTCACGTGTTCGCCGAACTCTTCCATTCACCGTGCACGGCCTTTCTTTTCTGTGTTTCCACGTTCAGGCTAACACCCACAATTGTAAGGTGCTGAAAGAACGGTCCGACCTTTCTATCTCATTCCTCATATCTGTCAGTCTCGTGCTGAAATGTTAAATTCATGATGTAAGAGTGCTTCCAAAGAGCAGCGGCGTGGGCACGTGGGCCTGCGTGGCCGTGGGTGTTTGAATGCCATGTTCCTCTCTCTCCCTACACGAGTTAGCAATAATCTTTTTTTTTGTAGTTTGTTCTCTTTCGCGCTTGAACGCGCTTCCAGAGTTAACTTTGACTCGTCATCGCTTCAGGGGCTGTTTTTAAAACGGCCCCGGCGCAGCTCTCCTGCTTTCGACTGGCAGTCAGGGTGGCGTCGATGCGGCAAGAGATGCGGCCGATTTAACGTGTGCTCCGAAATTGGATCGTCGCCAGAGTGAAGGAGCGACCGCCCTTCCCTGGAGCCAGGTGCTTAGAGGAAAACAAGTCATTAGCTTCCTCTCAAACATAAGAAACATGCGGACGCATTTGTGCGTGTCGCTATGTTTATCGAGGACACGCGTGGACTGGGTGATAGACGCCGGCGTTCTCTAACAGGCCTTGAATGAAGGCTATTCCTTGTCTTCATGACGATGTCATGAAGTCACAGATGGTTTACATCGGGTGCGTCGAACGCACTTGAGCTGGTGGGCCGCAGTCGTGATATAGGACAATTTGCGTGTAACGGGATTCCGGGTGTGAACTGCGCATGCGTGCGCCTCGAGGTGACATGGCCGCGTATCTGAAAGTGGTTGCCGTCTTCCTCGAATCCATCACGTGACCGTCGTACGATTTATAGCTCGCTAGCTCCGAACAGATGCTTTTATTTGCTTGAGATTCTTGTCCTTATGCTTCTACAGCAAATTATGTAGGATGAAGGGGGGGGGGGGGGTTGTATACGTCAAAGTTACCATTTAAAGGCGGCCAACGAAAATGTTTGACAGCCTGTGATGCAATAAATCAGTCGAGGAGTTAAGGTCGCATGGCTCCCTTTATTTTTTGTTCTTTTTTTGTTGGTTTGCTCCAAGTTTACAGCAGTTTTATGGTCAATGAAATGCGGATTCGGTGCAGGATTCTCTGTACATGTTTACAACCATCAAAAGACTCAAATTTGGACGCCGATTTTTGAATATATTGTTCTTGTTTAGCGGTTGCGTTTCGTCGCATGGTGACCGCCTGAAGTCCTCATGAAAACAATGATTGGGACGATCCGTGTATGAGTATCTAATGAGTGCACTTGTCAATTTTTTAATGTGACAAAGACTGTGGGACGGGCTTCAAACCGCGTGTTTGCGACCTATGGTTTACGTCAAACTGAGGCGAGCGTTCCGAGATTGAAGTAGGACGTATGTCTGGGCGTTCGCGTGAACTCTCTTCTTCCATTGGGCAGAGACGACAACTCTTCGTCGGCGCAACGCCCATACTTTCAATTTTCGTTCTCCCATGTATAATTGAAATCAAATGAAGTTTGTCTGTGTTTCCATCATACAGAAAGTACCGTGAAAAAGAAGCTATGTTTAAGACGGCTTGCCTACTTCACAGTTTCATGGCAATAACACTTCACAGGCAAAACGTTACAACAGGGCGTATACATTCAAATTGTGAATCTCATACGTACATTTACGGCAGGTTAAAAAATAAATTATTAGGCTGTGTACAAAACATAAACACCATAACGTGATTCTTGTCCAAAAACCAATGATAAGGCACACAATATATACTGCATAAAAAAGACTATATGTACTAGAAGTGCATACATACGGTTGAAAAATATGCAAATAAATATGTAAGTTTCGTTTAGGCACTGAAAGAAAACTGTGTAATTGAATAACAGAGAGCTGTGATGGTTTGTACATATTATTTCTAAAACACAGCGTGTGCGAAAATGGTCACAGGAAAGAAGTCAAGACGTGTTTTGACTTCGATTGGGGTGTTCTGACTTCCTGACGCCCGTCTTTGCACGCCGTTTTTTAAATGTGAGGCATTTCTTTTAGTCCTGCAGGCACTTTGAGC